>JAITYT010000052.1:1376587-1387106 GCA_025433975.1 Liostenogaster flavolineata
GAATAACGATATATCGTCGTCTGACATTGAAAGGATTAAAAAAGTCGAGTGTGTCTCGAAATAGAAGTAATAACGAATCGAATAAATGTCGAGTAACACTCGACATAAGAGTGCAAAGAGTTAAAATACGCCCAATTGTTTTATCGGTTGACTTTTCGATATTATATCCATTGTAAACCTCAAACAGATAAAATTTTTTTCTTTCTACTGGCTTTCACACTTTTTTCCATTCTCTCTCTGTCCTTCTTTTACCCATTCGGGTCATCGAAGCGTCTCAGAATCCACACAATTACTCGCAGAGCCACGAATTTTATTTCGCGACAGTTGGCGGGCAGACGAAGCCTTTCGTTGGTGGACGCAGGCGAGCAGACAGAGTTCGATTCTATCGGAGAGCGCCAGAAAGCGATTCGACTGAATTTACATCGTTGTCGCTTCGGAAAGGTCGCTTTACCTGGATAGAAAGCGTCCATTCGCGGCCGAACGTCGTAATAACCCACGAGATCGATCGAGAGACGGAAGATTGCCTCCTTCTCGCTTCTGTTGGCTCCTGGCCCGCGCTCGCGAAGGGATAGAACGGAAGATCGAGAGCGCGAAGTAATTGCAGAACGGGTCGTGACCGAGTTCGAGGTATAAATGGATCGGCGATGCCGGGGCTCGCGGGTATTCGTTTAAGACGTAACGAGTTTTATAGGGCAACGTTATTAAGGATTTCGACGACGACGGTGGAGAAAGAAACGCTCTCCGACGATCGCATAAAAAAATGTATGTCGCGAATTGTCTTGCGTTTGTCGTGCGTTCCTTTATTGTATTTTTTCTGCAAGAAGGGAAGAATAGAAGAGAAGAAAGTAGAGCAGCGGTGGAAAAAAGAGAAGAAGAAGAAAAAAAAGAAGAGAAAAGATACGTCGATCAAGAGGCGACGTGGAAGCATCGCGTACGACTTTCCGTCGCGTGCTTTTTAATTTACCGATTTTGAAAGAACGACGCGCGATTTCGACCATCCGGGCGAAATGGATTCGTCTCTCTCCGCGTGGAAGACGATCGACGATAATTTCACGATGGATCGTTCCCGAAGAATTTCGCATGTTCCTACGAGCGATCGAGCACAACGACGATGCACTTTTCCATGCCTTTTTCCCCACGTACGTCGCATCGCGGTCGTTCTGAAAAGCTGCTCGCGGTTTTCGTCGACCGTCGATTTGGGGCACGCATTTGAGGAGTCGCGCGGTAATATCGCGAAACTAGGAAACGAGAAGACGCGGTTAAGAGTTCTCAGCAATCCGACGATCGGATATTGAAAATCGCGTAATGTCGTGCCGTTAACCGTGACTGACGAGTATGCTCGTCATGCAGTGTGAAAAAGTGGCGACCATTGGCTATTTAAATTGTAATTTTTGTGAAAAGCGAAATATATTCTCATATTTCAAGATGTTTAGACTATTTTGAGACCAGGATGGAATAAAACAAACAAATAAAAAATATAAAAAATTCGAAACGAACTTATGCGTTCCGGTACGCATCGGCTGAAACAGCGCATCAGTTCGCATAAGGAATTTATTTATGTGCGGTGGTAACATTTTTTAGAAGTTAGCGTAAAAGGGGCTTTTTTAGCTAATTTAATTTAAATTTAATAATAAATATATATATATATGTTAATAATATGTACGTAATATATGTTTATGTTAACTAAATAAATAAATATTAGTAATAAAATTGGCAATTTTATCAAATAAAGCCAACTTTTTGTTCCAATATTTTAACAGCGACTCTTACTCCGTGATTGACGAGTATACTCGGTGTATCGTCTTTTTTATGGAGGTTTCGCGTTGGAACGAGTATACTCGCCCTTGCGATTCGTCGCAAATCGATGTCTTGATCGATTAGGTAATTCCTTGCCTTCTTGCTCGACATGTTCGTCGACGATGGCAAAAATGTCGATTTCGTTTTCCCAAAGAAAAGAGAAAGTACGATAAAATCAAGCGTTTCATCGGTTACATCAACCTGTTAATTCATCCGAATCGCGGTGAATTAATGCCCGATACTCCGATAATGATCGACCGTTGAAAGATTACCTAAAAGTTTCGCCTTCGTCCTCGTTTCTTTTCGTCTACTCGTATTTTCCGCGTGCGTCCCGCTCGGCGCACGGAGCTCCGTCTCCGTCGCGTTTTATCCGATCGATGTCTTCGTTTTGGGCGAGGTCAAGTGAGAATCGCGAGAAGAACCTCTCGAACTATTCGACGTCGAGGATGACGAAAAGACGACGACAATGACGTCGGGAAAATCTCGAGTGGATAATCTGCGGGTAGCTTTCCGATCGTGACGCGTCCTTCTTCGTCCGTCGGCCGACTTCGAAAAAAGCTTCTCCAAATTACCAACGTCCGTAATTAACGATGACGCTCGGATCGGCTTGGGCGATCGATAACGTGCTCGTTCGCTCGCTCGTTCGTTCGTTCCACGCATGTAAACAACGGGCTCGCGTTCCGTAACGGGCCAATGGCCGTTTTGTTAAACTCGAGCCCGAACTTTTGTCGTAAACTATACACTTTATACGCGGATAGAGAGAAAGCGCGGCACGCATCTGTGCGGGACGATTAGGTGGCGCGCGGATGAAACGTGGGCGGGTGGAACATCGAGCGAGAAAGACGGATGGATGGATAAAGCGAGAGAAAGGTAGAGAGAGAGAGAGAACGAGCCTCGAAGAGGGCTGGAAAAGGAGAGGAAGAGAGGGAGAGAGAGAGAGAGAGAGACAGAGGAACGAAGGGTGGTCCGAGGGCTGGTTTCAATTAGGAGGCAGTAACTCTCCCAGGCATTGTTCATTTCACTCTAGATTTGTATTCCTCGTTTGTTCGTTCCCTTCGTATTTGCGTTAACCTGAGCAAAAGCGCGCCGCCATGCGCGGCCATAGACACGATCAGCCCGAGCGGAAAAGACGAGCGGGCGACGGGGCGTCGGAGAGGAGGAGACGCGACGCGCCGCGCCGCCACGAATCTCCCTCGATTACAGATGCTTTCCTATCGCTCTACGTGGCCCTATTTCCCTTTATTCCGTTTAGTCAAGACTGAACACCGCTTTGACTTTAAAAATGCACCCTTTCGAAATCCGTCGCGGTATTAATCGTGGTCGCTTCTTCGATTCTTCTCGTATCTCGTCGATCGCGATTTTCGTGGTCTTACTACGACCCTTCGCGCTGCTTTCTTTTTTTCTTTTTTTTTTTCGTTGTAAGTGCACTCGCGCCGTGATTGCGTATCTTGCCTCATCGCGTCGCGAATAATTTAATTGTTACACTCTTACCGATACGACGTTATGATGAATTTTAATGCACAAAGTTCAAAGTTTTTCCATATGACAAGACTCAAAATGAAAAATACGTGACAAAATTAAAGATATAAAAAGTTTTACATTCTCTTTTTGTACCCGCCAGAGGCACGACGCAAGTGCCTTGATAAAATGCGAATGATCCTTTGAACGACGAATGTTTCGATTGTCGATGTTTTCCTCCTCTTTCGAACCGATTCGTCGCTAAAATTCCTTCCATGAAAAGGAAGAAAGGGGAGCCTTTCCGCAACATTCGTGACATCGACGAACACGCATTAACGTCGCTCGTTAAATCCCATGACGCGCGCGTCGCTTACGTGTTAAGATCGCTCATACGGTCGGTTCTGCCTCCTCGAGCATCGATAACGACCTCGTTAAAGACGAAGAAAAAAAAGCGACAGAATTACAAGCCACGCGAAGCTCATCGCTTTTATCGAATCGTCATCGAGAAACGAAACGAATTACGCGTCAAACGGTGACTCGACGATTCTAAAAATCGCGACGACGCGATGTCAAGCGAAATTTTCCGCTAGCGTCGACGTCGAAAGCGTCCAACTCTCCCGGAGGGAATCTCGAAAAGAGAGAGAGAGAGAGAGAGAGACAAAAAAAGAAACAGAAAAAAGGAAGGAAAGAGCCGCGTCATTACTCAACGAGAAGCCGTTAATACCGCGTACAGAGAAATAATAAATCGTGGCCAATATCGCGCGGCACCGCGGAAGGTCTTAAGACGATTAGCCCATATTCGCAGCGCGCTGAATATTAACGAGGGAACCGTATAACGTCGGTATATAAATCGTTAGAGTCGCGACGGTATTCGTGCACGCGTAAGGCCGGTGAGCGGCCCGTTTTGGAGGTTAGGTGGAAACGTGTGAGTCACCAGCGCCAATACTATCACCCGCGTCTACCAAAGTCACCATCGCTACCATCGTTTCCGCGCCTACCTACCTACCTACCTATTTACCTAGCTACGTTTCTCACCGTACCGGCGAGAAATTATAACGCGGAGACTTATATGCCGTTCCTACTTAATGCGTTTACGGTTGGTAGACGTCGTAGATTCGAATATTTCCTTGCGAGGGCTGCGCGCCTCGTAACGAAATTCGCGCCTGTTAGCCCCCTTCGCTCGACGACTACGATCTCTTCGCCCTAGAAGAAGTTAAATACCGGTGGCGGCGGATGCGGGAGCTCCGATCGACGAAATAAGCCGCCCGAGCTCCGGGCGCGATTAATCGGCGAATCGTCGTCGTCGGTTCGATCGTGGGATTTCTGATGATGCGGGGAAGAATGTGCCTCGACGGGAAGCCGAGAAGTTCTTACATTAACTCGTGAGTGACCTGGAAGAACCCAAAGGGGGCGATCGAATTCGATTTGGGATCCAAGAAATCGTCGATCGCGAATGAAGCAAAGGCGAGACCTTCGTTCTTAGTTGCCTGGTCTGGTACACGAAATTCACGGTGGTTTAAGTTAAAGAAAAATACCTTTAATTCTGCTCTTAGACGATAGATACGCTCCTGAAGAACACCTTTAAAAAAAATTCGCGTAAAAAAATATATTACATCTATCGAGAAAAAGAAGATTGGTTCCAGTCCTAAGAAATCGGTAAAAATAATATTGGGTTGTCCGGAAAGTTCGGGTCGATTTTGAAGAAAAAGAAATTAATTATATAATATATATAATTATTTATTATATATATAATAAAAAATATATAAATAACAAATAAATTTTAGAAAATGTTAGGTTAAATGTTAGTTTCACGTTAGAATCCTAAAGATTGCACATCTATCATACAAAGCGTATCGATATCTTCAAACGACGTTCTAGTTGAACAGCTTTCCAACATGCATTCAAAGTTGACGGTCTTAATTCACCCAGCGCTAATTCAATTTGATCGATACGATCCATAATTGAAGATTTCTTCCACACATCAATGACCGTTAGTGCTTCGTCGTTCAGTTTGTCCCAAACGTATTGAAATATTCGCCTTAGGATGTGGTTATAAGCGAAAAAAAAAATTACAAGTTTAAATGTTCTAAGACCAGATGACCGGGATAAAAACAATCGAGCGTACACGAAATTTGTACACGAAGCACGGGCCAATTTTTCGTAGACGGTACCCAGATCGATGCCCTTTCTCGCGCTAGCCATGTCGGAAACTGTCCACTGCTCTATGACGTCACAGAAAATTCTCCACAGAAACTCGTCGACTAGACTAGAATCGAAAAGGCTAAAACGATCGTGGAGTCTCGATCGCGATTCGAGGAACCAATTCGTTGTTTCTCTCCACCATGTTGACGCGAGAACTTCGCAAAATCTTGCGATTCTTCGTACGAGCGGGAACGGAGTTTCGTCGAGTGACCGTCTAGACTAGAAACGAGCGACGATCGGATCGGAATTTGTTAGGCGTCAATTGACACGTAACCTAGACGCGAGGCAAGCGTCGGATAAGAATCACCCCGATCGAGGAGCGTATCGTGACGCGTGGATCGATCGCGGAGAGCTTCATCATCGATGACGTACGCATGAACGCGTGGGTGGAAAGGAGATTGACTCATAGGACGGTCCAGTCAGCGGCAAGTGCAAGGTGACGTCGCGTAAAGCGACCGCGTCGTCGCAGCCTCCTCCTAACTACTCGGAAGTTAGGATCGACCTTCGCGCGTCTATCGATTGCTCCTCCATACTTACCAGCTCGGAGGAGCAACCGAGACTCCATCTACGCGTCTTGGAAGTCTTAGTTCGACTCAAGATTCAAACTTCGCCTCTCACTTCGTCTTTTCAAACTCGGCTCGACCCTCGAGCCACTGCGAATTATCTCGAAGCGTCGAAAATTGTCTCCGTCTTTGACAGTACCTGTCACATACCTGTCACGTACCTGTCACGTAAGCACGCCAATCGCCCATGGCCTAGAGATTAAACGGGAGAAAAGCAACGCGACGAACGGACGTTTGCGAATCGAGGGATTCGTGGACAGGAAGGAACTCGGCCTAGAAGAGAAGGTACGTCGATCGTTACGGAGCTAGGAGAAATCGCGCGTGAAGGTTATACCGATTACTTTGGAACTTGCCGTTTCGAGGCCGCGTCCTCCCGTCGATTCCATTAAAGTGCATTACGCCACGGACGCGCGAGAATTCTCCTCGGTTCTTTCTACCGCGAAGGACGATTCATGGATGTTCCCTTTATCTCGACGACACTTTCTCTCCCCCTCCCCACCTCCCCTTCCGAGAGAAGAGATCCTTTAAAATACCACGACTCGACGCGGCGTCGCGCGACCGGAAAAGGGTCAAACGTAACCACGCGACGCTTCGGAAGATCCAAAAGATCCTCCGAACATGCCCCTTGGCTTTCATCATACGACGAAAACGATGATCCTCGACTCGTCGACGGTGGTTGATCGTCGCGACTCGGTATCGAGCTACGTCACCGCGGAAAGTAAAAGCATTCTCCGCGAGGAGGGAGGGGACGAAGAAAAAGGAAAGAGCAAGGAGAAGAGAAAGAAGGAAAGAGAAACCAGAAGCAGCGACCAGAACGGCCCTCGTCATCATCGAAACGCTGGATGAGAGGGAGGGATGAAAGGGGCTCGTGGCTCCAGAGAGAGAGAGAGAGAGTTACGCAACCGAGAATCGAGATTACTGCTACCACTACCACCACACCGCCTCCTGACTTTAGCAATGGCCCTAGCTCTCGCTCTTTCCCTCTTTTTCTCCTCTTGATGGCGCAGCACTCTCCTCTCCTACGTCGCGCTCTTTCCTTCGTCTCCTTCCTTTCCCGTCTCCTCCTTGGCTGCATCTCCTCCACCTTTTCGCTACCGCCACTCCCCACAGCGAGACTCGAGCCATAGCGCGCGCGACCGCGTCTCCACCCTACCCTCGTCGTTCTCTTCTCGCTTTGCATCGAAACGCGAAGTTATCAGGGCTAATTTTCCGCCTTTGTCGCATCCCTCGGTGGCCACCGGGCCGGTTCGTTACTCCTGCGCCTAGCCGGCACTGTTTTTAATAACCTAATGGCTCTTACGCGGTACATTATGTCGCTCCTACTCTCGCCACCCCCGCGCCCTCTTCCTTTCGTCGACACCCTCTCCGTGTCCTTCGCCACTCCCCTCCTCCTTCCGGCAAGCTCAGACCGACTCTCTTCGCGACTTTTTCGCTTTTCCGCTTCTTCGGTCGCCATCTTCTCCGAAATGACGAAAATATTCTTCCTCCTTGCTGACACTATCCGCGCTGTCTTTTCGCGAAACTCGCGACCCTCTCTCGATCTTGTGCACCGAATATCGGGGGCAAGCCTGTCGAAGGACCAGAGACGATACAAGCGAAGGTCCATTGGGGCAGTTGGCTATTCCTCAACATCAAGGAGGTCGAGCAAAGCTGAGCAGACAGATCTTAGATTTTGAACAGCAACCAGTGGGCTTCTGGTCTACGTCTTTCTTCCTTTTCTCTCTTTTCTTCTTTCCCGGCTGACTCGAAGCTGAGGAAAGTTTAACCTTTGGACTACGGCTGACTTTGAGACGCACCGGTCGTGTCATACGGTAAAAGTTTTTCGTTAGGGGTGTATTTTTGGAAGAATATATTGCCATGATCAAAAAATAGAATTCCACAATAGAGTTTGAAACAATATTATTTATTTCTTTAGATCTGCACTAAATTGTTATATAGACGCTTTTCGTGTCGCGAGTGCGAGATTTCTAAGCGCCTTTAGGCGCTCACGATAGTCAAAGGTTTAAATACCTCGAGCGTCGATCTAATTCTTTCTCCACAAAAATGTGATTCGTTTGTTTGTTCCTTCATTCTTCTATCTCCTTGCACTTTCGTCTTTACAAAGGTTTAAAAATCCATGACAAGGACTAGGACGATGCTCGATACTACGTCTCAAGTTGCTCTTGAATACCTCGAGTATTTATATTTTTCTTTCTCTACCAAAACGTGATTCGTTTGTTCCTTATTTTTACTCACTCCTCACACTTCTGTCCTTTCAAGGATTTTTTTGATCATCTTCCCGTGGACGATTGAAAATCCATGCCAAGAACTAAGAGACTGTGACGTACGACGCTCGATTTCGCATCTCGAGTTGCATTTAATTACCTCGAGCATCGATATTATTTTTTCTCCACCAAAATTCTGATCGAAGAAGGGACGACGTCTTTCTCCCTTTTCCCTCTTTCCTTCGTCCCTCTGCGACTCGAAGTCGCAGGATTTTTGCATGATGGCGAAGGAACCACGAGAACTCCGCCGATGTTGCCACGAATCGACTCCCACGCGGTAACGGATGGATGGATGGGTGAATACGCGACTAAACGTGGACGGTTTTGCGCGATGAATACCGCGCTGCATTCTTAAACGCGAACGACGCTCTTTGTATCCTCGAAGCGTTGCTGCGCGCTCGTCGAGCGGTCGAGAGACCGCGCCAAAGGACTCGATCCGACGCGAGGAGGGGAGCGTACTCGCTTTGCTCGTCCTTCGGCTCCCCGTCGCCGCGACGATTGGAAAGTACGCGAGATGCGTTCGATGCCTACTCCTTTCGAACGTTCGCGACAATTCAGCGAGCTTACTTCGTCGATTAACGCGCGATCGTCGGGTAGAACGGGAATTTACTCGTCGTTTGATCAGCCAACGACCGATTCCCTCCTCGATTACGCGGAAAAAATTCATCGCGACGAGTCACAATCGCCTTCCATTTATTATCGCGGCTTCCGTCGCCATCGATTATGATGATAATGATGACGATGATAATGGCGACGGTTACGATAATAGCAAAAGTTCTCTATGAACCGCGACATTCGTAACAAGCGGAGCGTTACGAGATCGAGGTTAATTATTGCGAAATAAAAATTAGAATTTCACGATAATTCTTGCTAACCGCCTCGTTAAGGACCGACCGTGAGAAAGTTGGGAGAGAAGCAAGGGAAGAGAGAGGTGTGAAAATTAACTTCCTCGATTGTCCTACCCAGATAAACTTCTTGGCGTTTCGTGAAGCGAAAGATCGAGTGGTCGCGAGAGCGATCGCGCTTTCGTCCTCGAAAAATCATTCTCGTCCTCTCGGCAATGCCGACGTTATTAATCCAAGCGCGGTGAAGAGGGAGGAAGGGTGGGGAGGAGGTGGAGGGTGGTCGAAGAAAAAAAAAGGGGTCGAGAGTCGAACGGCCACCGAAAGAAACAAAACAGACCAGGAAGAAGAAAGTAATGTCCGATTACGATTCAGAAAGCAAGGTCGACGATAATTCACAGCGTTTTTCAGCGCTTTACGATCGGACGTTTTTAATTTCCCTCGCGCGTTTAAAGAAAGAGGCGCGCGGCTGAATGCAAATTGTGACAGGAAAGTTATATACCCGCCGTTTAAACGAATGCCTTTCCGAGATCGGCCCTTTAATAGCTTAAGCCGTTACGTGCGTGCCTTTGCGGACTCACGCAACTGCGAGCCCCGTTCGTATCGGCCGTTCCTCCACGCGAACGCATTTTATTTCCTTTTCCAACCTTTTCTCGTCCCTTCGAAATCGTATCGAGAGCCGTGAATCATCGGACCGTAGGAAAATGCGAAAATATCTTCGCAGGACGATCGGTCGCGTTATCGGGCGGATGTTTTTTAAATTCGAAAAATTTGCCACGTCGTTCTTCAGACTTTTGCCTTCGCGAGAGCGAAGAGAGGAACGATCGACGCGACATTTTTCTTACGGACGAAATTTAAATGAGGACGCTCTTAATTTTTCGATATTTCTTTTGCAGGATAAAAGGACGAAAATGCCGTGGGAGAGCACGTTTTATTCGCGAAATTATGTCGGAGGGAGCCGATTGCTGTTACATATCGTCGTCTTCATCCTCGTATCCGTCGTCCTTGGCTCGATCCATGCCGAAAAACGTCTTAAGGAAGTCGCGCACGGTGCTGTCAACTTCGAGGACGACGTCGAAGATGTCGCCAAAGCCTCGATGAATTCTCCTGAAAATCACGACGTAAGAAAGAAAGGAGACAATTATGTGACGTACGATCCTCGATTCCGCGTCTCAAGTTGCGTTTAAATACTTCGAGGGTTGATTTTTTTCCTTCTCTACCAAAATGCGATTCGTTTGTTTCTTTTTTTTCTCTTCCTCCTCGCACTTTCGTCCTTTCAAGGGTTTTTCGATCATCTTCCCATGGACGATCGAAAACTAATGACAATAACTAAGAGAGTGCGTGACATATGATGCTCGATTCCACGTCTGAAGTTGTTCTTAAATACCTCGAG
>JAITYT010000052.1:1390077-1403789 GCA_025433975.1 Liostenogaster flavolineata
GATGAGAATGCGAGAAAGAAAAAAGAACGAGAGAGTTTGTCGAAGGAAGAGGGAGAAAGAGAGAGGCCAGAGAATGATTGTCAAGAACAGGACATTCTCGAGGTCTTCGTAGGAACGACGTTGTTGCATTCGATCCTACCGCGAACGTTTTCGAGCATGGTCACGTCACTGTTACGTACGACATCCCGTTGATTCGAAAGTTCCGTCGATCCTTCGGGAAAATGGAATCCCCAAGTTCGTTCTTTGCTGATCCCTGTGAATGTTCAACATGGGATCGCGCGAGAGCAAGACGAATGCGTCTAGTTTAATAAATGCCTGGCAATTCCATGTTAAATTTCTAAGTTGAATGTTCATTTTGATCGTACGCGTAGACCGGTTAACATTTGTTCAGAATTCTGGGAGTTTCGTACTCAAAGGTCTGTTCAAGGAGTTTTACGAATTTGATAGCTTGTGCAATTTCGTGGTAAATTTGTCGCATTGTTCCTTCCGTTTCACGGCACTGCTGGGTTGTAAAAGTATATTTAAAAAGCTCCTTGCTCTTTTTATATCGAAATTGTATTTACAACGATAAGCTGTTGATGTAGATGTTAAGTTACGATAGGTGAAAGGTGAAAATTTGAACGCAGCGAGATTGGAAAATTCTTTTGAAAAGAATTATTCGTATTTCACACAGGTCGCTGGTAACCATATCGGACACGCCATAAGTCGATCACCTAAGAAGAACAAAGACGGCAACAGTGCCACGCTAAACGCGTTTTTGGAGAATATCCTGAAGGCGCGAGACGAATTGAAGTGGATAGATCAGGCTGCGCATCGCATAAAATCTCGAGACCAGCCGAGCGAGTAAGCGGGAAGCATCGTTGATGAGTTTAAAGAGACAGCGCGGTGTTTCGTGAGCGCATCGACTAAAGTCGATCATCGATAAAACCGCGAGATAATAACGTTCTAGGCGTACAGTAACACTATCGTAGAACGAATTTTTAAATTAACGATTGCGTAAAAGCTGGAATAATAGATGAGCGTAATAACGCAGTGCCATTGTTCAAAAATTAAACAGAGAACGATTTTAAGAAACAATTCTCAAGGACACTTGGTTTTATACAATTTCTTAAAATCCGAATTCAAAATTCGCTATAAAAACAAGCATATCTTAAGTTGTTATTTACGAAAACATTTACTTTTTCATAAATTCGTAACAAAAAATGCGCAATCGTTTTGTCCAAGAGGCGAATAAGATCTCTTGCATGATATGTCATATCACCGAGTAAAAATTGTTGGATTTACTCACGATTTAGCTCGTGGGAAGGCGATTATTCTTCGAAGACTGCTTACGAAG
This sequence comes from Liostenogaster flavolineata, assembly GCA_025433975.1. Classification (NCBI taxonomy): domain Eukaryota; kingdom Metazoa; phylum Arthropoda; class Insecta; order Hymenoptera; family Vespidae; genus Liostenogaster; species Liostenogaster flavolineata. The sequence goes on from JAITYT010000052.1 coordinate 1,391,414, forward strand.
ACGACGACGCCAGATCACGCGATAAAAGAAGCTTCGGGCGACAATTCGAGACGACGCACCTGAAACACAGAAAGAAGTATGACGCTAAATACGATAAGCCTCGGAGAGTCTTCCTGGACAACGACATCGTGACGAAGAGAGGCTCTGTTGGCACGCATTTCGAAAATGGCGATCGCGTCAGGTAAATCTGAAGAATGCGATCTGGCCTAGTAAATATTAGGTCTACCGGAAAGTTCTGTCGTTCTTGAATGAAAAGAAACCAATACGTTTTCGATAGATTAGTTAATATTTACCGAATAATATAATAAAAATGGTCGCTGATCATCTCTTCCCGTATATATCGAGCACGTACGTAGAAGTGCAATGGTCGAAGGAGTCAAAGAAGTTTGTAATGACATTATGTAAGATAAAGAAAATGGACGAATGAGTGCAAGTAAAATGATAGCAGGAAAGGAATAAAATATAAAGAATAGATCCACGGTCCTCCCTATTTCTCAACACCCATTAGTCACCCTATATATTAAATCTTTAGTTTAAGTAAAGAGTTGTTCTTCATTAGGCATTGCTAAATGAATTTCCTATTTCTTAGAGGCTCGTCCAGGATAGAAAAGTAGGAATGCTACAATTACGTGACGCTAACATTAACTTTCCGATAGACCTGATATTTCCCGTACTCGAGAAACGGATGGCTTCGCCCAATCTCTTCATCGGGTCGCTGGGGTCTGCGCGAAGCAGCTGAATTTTTGTATCGGTCGAACTCGCGCGTCGAGCTCCACCGAACGATTAATTCGGACAATGTTCGACCTCTATCACGTATTCCTAATCAATCTTCCGAGTGGTCATGGCTCGCGGTGGGACAACTACGAAAGGAAATTGATTATCTTTTTGGAGCGTAGGTTAGATAGACCTGTCCGCGCGAAAGGAGCGATGGACGATCAACGGCTGAACGATTGGACGAGGCGAGAGGAGGATCCTCGTGGCTTCGACGACCGCTTGAATTCTAATAAGAATTCTCAATCTTCCGAGGATAACGGGGAGAATCGATGGCTACGCGATCCTGGGGATCTCCTTAACGCGCGGAACAACGACGACGAATCAGGTTGTACTCGAGACTCGCGATAATCGCGGGATCTCAAAGGCATCGAGCCCAACGACTCGTTCGTAACGCGCTTTCGTTTGTTCTTTCAGACAAAATTGGCGATTACACGGACGATCGGATCGAAAGAATCGCGGACGCCTTCGATGCGAGGGATCATCGTGGCGTTGCATCCGCGAGATCGTTCAGAAAGTCGCCGACATCGTCGAAGAATTCGACATCTACTTCGGAGATCAAGAGCAATCCTGAGGACACCGCGACGTCGTTGGATTCTTTAAAGAAGATCGTCTTGGAATTGAGGGCAAATTTGACGAAGCCCGTCGAAGATCCCAAGAAAAACGCGAGGATCGCCGATCTGTCGAAGACACGTCAAGGACACGTCGAAGATACGTCCGGCAAGAAGGAAGGCCATGGCAAGGGCGAACACGAAAAACGTATTCATCAGCCGCTACGTTCGAGAGAACGGAAGCACAACGGAAGGCAGAAAGTCGATACGAGTAATCATCTTGCACTCGAGTTTCCTCCATCTTTTCGTAAATTACTTTCGATTAGGCGTGTTTTGCTCTACGGGATTGTACGTGCTTTACGACGAAGGTTTTTCTTTTTTTTTTTGATATAACGCTCGTAACTAACAAAGTCAACCGTTATTTGAATCCTTTAGGAGTATAAAATACGACGTGCTTGCGATTAGTTCGCCAAAGAAATCAGGACGTTTTTAATTTAATTCTGATCGACCAGCAAGTGTAAATTTATTTTATTCTTCGTTCGACTCTTCTTGTATGAACATTCGCTGGGGTTCTTCGGTAGGGAGATAGAAACTATGAAACTATGAAACTAAACATTGATATCGCACACGACAGAAGCAAGTCTATGGGAGGAACAGGGCGAGAAGGAGAACGACGCCGTCTTGAGAGAACGAAAAAATGACTTTGACGAAAGTATCGACGACACGAACGTGACGTCACGATCGGAAAATGCACTTTCGATCTGGAGGACGAAGCGGGCGAATGACGACGAAAACGATCGAAGCGAGCCGAAACTCTTTTATCGTACGGGGTTTGGGGTGTCGTACCGTAAGGAGAAGAATTCGGAGGAGTTTCGCTCGCGCAGGAGACGCAGCAAAGAGGGCTTCGTTCAAGGTCAAATCGAAGCACGTCAAATCGAACTGACACCTCACGCCACGAACTCGACCACGAGTTCCAGTATGGAAAACGCGAAGGTAAGCGACGATGGCGCGAAGTCCGAGTGTCCAATGACAACGTCGAACCAAACGAATCGCGACGCTGCGTCTTCTAATTTCGTAATGGCCGTTACCGACGGGATGAGTCTCTTAACAAGGAAGTTAGCAGAGGACCGAGAAGCGCCGCGATCTAAACAACACGAGAAAGAATGGAATTTAACGGAGTTCGAGTCAATCGGCCATGATTCGATGAATCCTTTGCGAACTACCGAATCTTTAGTTCCTGAAGTGAAGTTAGCGTCGGATACCAAGGAAGAACGCGTAAACGCGAACTACACTGGTGAGCTAGCGCAAGAAGAACAAAATGCACGAACGAAAAGAGACTTTATTTTAAGGGAAAATACGACCGACCCAAAGATGTTGGCTAAAATCGAGGTCGACGTTGTTAAGTCGGTCGAATCGAAAAAACCGTTTAAAGGCGAACTCGAGGGACGTTGGAAGGACGAAAAACTGAAAATCGCGAGCATCCGAGTGACGACGACCGAAATAGCGACAGGAACGTCTGTTCCAGAGACTGGAAGCGTCACGAGCAATTTTACGTCGATGGAGGAAAGAAAATCGAAGCTAGAAGCCAAGGCGATGATCCTAAAGGACAAGCAGCTCGGAGCGAGTTCGTCGATGATCCTGAATGTCGCGGTCGAAAAATTGCACTTGCCCGTGACAGTGAATTGCGTGTATCGTACGAACGGGTCTAACGTGGACGAAAAACTGGCGTCAAGGGAAAAGTCTTGGCCCGAATTCGGCAGGGCAAAGTTCATTGGCAACGTTCGAGGCTCTCTTCGCGACGAAGTTAAGAACAGCTACGTTAAAGCAGAACGCACGAAGCGACGCGACGTTAAACGGAACGAGATTACGAGTGAAAAGGGGAATATCGAGGCTCGCGAAGCGGTGAACGGCAGGATGGATTGGAAAGGGCGCGCGGTAAGGACGCGATCAAGGATCGTCTTATGGTGGATCGAGGATATTAGGAATTTTTACAACGATGGCAACTTTTCGACGTAGGTAAAGGAGGAACGTATGGAACGGCTTTCGGAGTCTGCGGGGGTGTCGGAAGAAGCGAAAATTGATCGATCACGAGAGCAGGAGGACAATGAAAGTCGAGTGGAACGAGACGCGCGAGATGCGCGGCGTTACACGACGAGGGACGATAACGAGGTCCAATCGAATAATTACAAAGGTAAGAGAGCGAGAAGGGTGAGTCCGCGAACCGAGATAGAACGTAACGAAATTCGAGAAAGAAGAATCTCGTTGAATGGAGGGACTTTTGATTCGCAGGCAAACGCAGGCTTCTCGAGGAACCAAGCGAAGGAAACGAGGTCGTGGTGGAGCCTTCCGTAAATTTTAGAAGTCGTCGTGGAATCTCGACGAGTAAAGTAAAAAAGTCAACGATGGACGACGGTAAATTAAAGAACGATAAAATCGATATGATCGAGGAGGAACGTAGAGTTAAGAAGAATAGCGATCGTCGAAATAATATCGACGAAAGATCGAATCGAGGGGATGAAAATTTAAATGGACGTTACAACGAGGTCGATGAAGATGCCAAGAAGGAACTTTTTAGTAAGAAAGTATAACTTTCGATTATCGTTTCGTGGAAGTTTGAATTTACGACGAGGCGCGAGTGGTACGAATCAATATTTGGTCGTCCCGTAGATACATCGATCGATGAAACGGAACGAATTTATATTATCGAGCCTTCCTAGGATAGTTTCATTGATATTTATACGCCTCGCGCGTAAAACGATCGATTCTCATTGTTTCATTGTATCCAGGTAACAAAAGATCGTCGAAGATGGTAGGGAAAGATAGATTCTCTTACGAGAAAAAAAGCGATCCGTACAAGACCAGAGTGGACATGTTGATAAGACAAAGGATGAATTCGAAGAATAGAGGTAATGGATATTACGGGAGGATAAAACGACAACCTGGAGGCATGATCGAGTATTACGATTACGATGGCGAAGACGAGGAACAGAATCGGAATGCGCCGTTGGCCCTCGAAAGTTCTCGACAAAGCAGTCCTCGAGCTGAGAATCGCTTCGATCTCGACGTAAAAACCGGTATCACGCATCGATCGCGATCGTCGTATCATCCGGTACCACTGATAAAGCTATTACGTCCAATCGCGTTCGTTATCCTCGAAATGTTCGTGTCGTTCGAATTAAAAAATGACTTTGCACTAAAAAAAAAAGCAAAGCAGTCGCATCTTTTTTACGCGTTAAAATCGGAAACAGTGAACATTCTCTGTGAATTTTACGAATGGAATATTTCCCTATGCGATTCGTCGTTATCCTAAATAATATTTCTCCATTACAATAATTTTGCACGATGGAACCTTCGAACGCTTGAAAATTTGCAGTTCTTAGAATCAATTCGCGATTCCTACGAACGATGGGACTTAATGCGAAAGAGAGAGCGATCGAGCAATGTATTTTTAATGGTCTTTAGAGGAACGTGGCAATTCCGGTGAGAAACGGAAGTGTAAGGAGAGCGACAGGAACGATAGCGACAACAGTAACAAACCGACCATCGATAAAAAGAACGAGAAAGCGGAGAAAGAGAGGAGAAAGGGGTTAAAGAAGGCGCAGCTGGGGAACAAAGAGCCCAAGCAGGAATTCATCGTCGACCTTGGGTCGCCTCAAACCACCGACGTAACCGAGAAGAACGGGAAGCCGTCCAAATCCCCGCGGAGCAATGTCACGTCCAAGGAGTCGAGCGAACGTCCGCGACTGGAACTGGAAAAGCTGTTCCAAATCGAAGATGCTTCGGCCACCGAGGCACAGTCGAATTGGTAAAAATCTTACGGGCTTCCAATTGTCGCCATTTATCCTTCGTTAGCGTCTAGCTTGGATCAGCCGAACACGCGATCCAGTGCGTCTCTACGTGCACGCGATCGTAGGCAAACTGTTGTATTTGTAGAACGTCGCGTTGAACGGAAATCGTCGTTGCCAAAGACTGTTTTCTATTCTACACCCTTCGAGATGTAAAACAAGACACCTTTCTTTAAAAAGTACGCGTTAACTGTTTGCATATAATCGACGCGTACGCAAATTGATGAACACTTGATCGAAAGAACCTACATTTGGTAAACATCACGGAAGTATCGGGCTGTCCCGAATGTTCGTGCAGATTTTCGGTTTTTTGTTTTAATTTATTTATTATTTTATTACTTATATTACATTTTTTTATGTATAATAAATAATTATATATATATATATTGGATAATTAATATTTTTCTTTAAAAAAAATAAATCTTCAAAAAAAAAGAAAAAACCCAATATCATAATAATTACTGCAAAAACAAGTGCTCGTGCTCTCGAGCATCTTATACTCTTATACGTGAAATTTTACTAGCCTCTGTAGTCTCAAATAAAAAGACAAGATACGACAAAAATTAGCCGAGTGACAGACCGGTTAATCGTAGAGACATTTATGTGAAAAATATTTTCTAAGCATGATATTAATAATTTTCATGATTCGTGTCAGATCTTGACAGTACCATTGTCCCCGATTTTTAATGATCAGAGACATTTGGAACAGGTTAATGCAATCAAATCGAATGGAAGAATCCGATAATACCCAACATAGGGACAGAAACATCGTATCAGAGCCGCTGGAGTATATTCTTCGAGCGCCAGAAAATATTGAGCGGAATATGGTTGACGCGATCTTAGACGACATACAACCGATCAGACTTCTCGGCCGTAATGGAGATCCTGACGTTCCTGGCGATCCTTACGATAATTATGCAAAGCAAAGGTATGGGATTTATAAAGCGATCGTGTCACGGTTCATCGAGGGATACGAAATAACAGTCGTACGTTCTTTGTCGATAGACATGGAAATGCTTATTATCAGAATCCGGGACAAAGGCAACACGATAACATTAGCCCGATGTACGAGGAACTGCAAAAGATGTACGATTGGGGTGATGCAGAAGTTAGAAATGGTCCTCGACTTCGAGGTGATCAAAGAATGCATAACGAGGCCGACGACAATGTCGAAAGTAAGGATTCCCATCCGGGATTGTTCGACGAGAAATTCCCTGCTCGTGACGAGTGGTACTTGAAGCAAGCTGACAAGTACGTTCCAACGCGACTAATAAGGACCGCAAAAAATCTCTGACTCGTAGCAATCGTAATTACGTGACTAATTTTACCATTCGAGTCGTAGACCTTCGCGATGACGTTGAAACGAAGCTAATTGAATCGCGGAACAAACGAGAGAAAAACTTCGCGTTTCGTTCGTAAATTTTACGCAATATGACACGCGTGATGTAAGATTTAAGCTGCCTTCGAATAAAATGGTATTGAATTTACAAAATAGCAACAACGGGGAAGGAACGTACAGCTACGTGTCGTACGTTCGCGACGAAGATCAAACTAAACCGATGCAAGAAGAGAATCGATCGGTAAATGCGATTCAAAACGGGATTTCGAGTTTGACGAACGGTGTCGATGTCTCGACGATGTGTAAGCTCCATCGTCTTTCGAAGTTTCTCGCACGGATCAATTTTTCCCTTGATCTTTACCTTGGTTATTCGTTCCGAACGACCAGATTCGAACAGATACAGCGACGTGGATACGAAATCGGCCACGCAGAGCCACGTTTTCGCGGAATCGACGCCGCAGCAATTACCAAAACCGAATTATACCAACAGTTCGGGTAGCGACTACATGGCGCTGAAAAGCACCGACGATTTGTTCAAAGGCGGAGTCGAGCAAGGCAACGCGACTGAGGAAAGAACACTCGTCGCAACCACGACGAACATGGCGGGCAATGTCACGAGACAATCCAGCGAAATTTTTCAGGTAAAAGATAATAAGTTTCGACGTTATCATCGATAATATTAGATTGGTGCCTATGAAACGTCGGATTTTCTTCACAAGTGAAGTGCTTTTATTTTCGGCATAACCTAGTTTATAGTCGTACTGTCCATCGTCAAAGTCACATTTCAACAAAGAAGATTTTCTCAAAAGGGTTCCATTTTGTTATTCGCTTTGAATTTCGTAAGCATATGAATTCAAGCGATATTCGTCTAATTGTTTTATATGAATATAAAGTTGGTAATAATGCCGCGAAAATACGGATAAGTGAAACAAGCTGGTTCCGTTGAACGTATGCTCATCATTAGTAACCTGATTGGAAAATATGAAATTTTACAGCACCCAGCTTATTCATCGGATCTTTCGCCAATCGACTTTCATTTTTTTAAACGTTTAGAACACTCTTTACGGGATAAACGGTATGAAAAGGAAGGCAGTCTGAAAAATTCCATATCAGAGTTTATCGATTCCAAAGATGAGAATTTCTTTAAGACATTTATGCATTAAAATCGCTGCATTTGGGAAAAGTGTATCGAAGCAAACGAAGCATATTTTAATTAAATAAACAGCTTTTGAAAAAAGATATGCCATTTTATACATTCACTTAAAAATCCAACGTTTCATACGCACTAACCTAATACAATATTCGTCTTACGTACGCTTCTTCCGTTCGCTCTTATTTTCGCTTCTATTCTGGATCAAGTACTAAGATTGAGATAGATTTTTGACGACAGGTAGCGGAAAAGGCGAATAATTCGGAGGCGATGGACGCCGCGAAGGAATCGCCGCTATCGTCGAAAATTATAATCGAGACGGATTCCGGATCTCCTTACGAGAGCGCGAATAACCTCAACTTCGAATATCGCCGAAGCAACGGGAATTTCAAGGACGACGATATCAACGAGCACGAAAACAAAGACGACGACGACGACGACGACGACGACGAGAACGATGACCGCGAGAAGCAATCGGTATTCGAATCGAAGGATCTTCACGAATCCTTCGTGGAGCCGCTGGATTGGGCGGACGACTTTGACGATGATATTAAAGTGAGACTCGGCAGAGGATTGAAGACCATCGAGGATAAGCCGCATCCGAAGAACGAGGATACAAAGGAGCTAAGAAATAACGAAACGGTTGGAGAATCTTTCTCGTCTACCATGGAGGATGCAAACGCGATACGTACAAAAGGGAGATACCCCGACTTCTTAGGGGAAGGTACGTCGAGCAGCAGCGAATCCTTTATCACCGCCCAGCCCGAATTCTCGCGAGAAGGAACCACGCAATTCTCAAGGAGGCGCACGACTGGAGAAGAAACGGTCCAATCGGAGGTTGTTTCCGACGATGCGAAAATCATCGGAGTCGTCGTCGAATCGTCGACCTTGAACGCGTCTTCCTTAAAGGAGCACGAGGACCAGTCGACCAAAGGGAACGATTGCAAGAGAATGGCGAAGGAGGAAGTTGCCGCGTCCCTATCCACGCTCGTCTTCACGGAATTAACGGAGAGTTCCGACCACGTCGTCGAAAGAATCGAAGAAAATGCGAATGGAGGCGATCGTTCGAACCGGATCGAGGCCGAGAAAGCTTCGATCGAGAAGGCAGCGAGCAGCGCGAGAAGGACGGGACAATCGGTCCTCGAGACGCCTGCCAATAGCAACGTGTCCAGAGTCAAGAGAGAAGAAGGCAACGTTTATCGTACATCGTACGTGTATCCGAGTCCGAAGGAGCTCCATGCACCCTATTACGATCGACACGGCGGAGCGAACGTCGCAACGATCGACCCACATCCTTACGAATTCAATCCGTACGACGAGGCGCGCCCGCAGGACTCGAGCCATCTTTTAGCTCGACGCGATCGGCAGGATGCGCTCCACCGGAAGCAATCCGACCTGGACGAGTGGAAGAAGAAGTACCGAACGATGGAGCGCGGCAGCGACTCGAAGAGACGCGCCAATACCGCCAAGCGGCAAAAGAAGAAAAAGAGGAGGAAGAGGAGGAGGAGGAAGAAGAAGAAGAAGGACAAGAGGAAGCTCTCGAAAGTGTCGAAGAAACACGCGCAGAAGGTCGACAACATCGGCAAGGTCGACGACAAGTCCGAGCGGAAGAATCTTCGAAAGAGGAGGCACCACAAGCACGGTGATGAAGGTCGGCAAAGTGGCACGTCTTCGTCCTCGTCGTCGTCGTTGTCGTCGTCGTCGTCGTCCGTGTCGTCGCCCGGGAGGAGCGATGCTTGGAAAGACAGCGAGGCAAGGAAGGCGAACACCATGGACGCATCCTTGACCGTTCGTAAGGGCGCCCAAGCTGGCGGTAAGCTAGCTTCGCATCGTTATCACGGAGCGGCCTACGGCGAGTCAGGCGATAACTTGGTGCATCACGAGAACGTGGAGGATCAGAGCGTGAGTTACAACAAAGTTGGAAAGGTCGCGAGATCGTCAAGATTTTAGGCGATCTTGAGAAGGAGATTAATTGACTGAGGAACGAGAGAGGGAAAGAAGGAAAGAGAGAGTGAAAAAGCTGAATGGAGGCGATGGGAGAAATGTAAGAGCGCTTCTCGAAGAGGGCACGATGATGAGTAACGGGTGAATGAATGTGCAGACGGTTAGGCCGGACGACGACGCGCCGAGAAAGAGACTGGAGATGCTATTGACGGTGGACAATACGGAGGACGAGTCTCAGATGGATCTGGCCCTTCACGGGGAGCTCGCCGGAAGGATCGTGGAACAGATTTTCGAACAGGTAAGGAAGGATGGTCGGTGGCTGGTCTTGAAACTTGGAAGCTAGGAATGAAAGGAATTTCGCGTACGTTGGCAGGTACGGAAAAACGAGGCGCTGAAGGTGGTTCTAGGCCCGGGACTCTATCGTAGGAACAAACCCGAGGACGTCGTCGCCACGGACAGGGTGTATCGTCGAGAACTCGACGAGGACGAAGTAAGTTGGTGATATCGCGTCGTTGGTCGAGATATCTTAACGAAGTCGTCGCGTGGTAACCGGTAAGCGATACGAAATTCCATTGTCAGGCAAGACACACCGAGACTATGATGAGGATGGTCATGGAGTTGCTCGGTCGATTGATTCTCGACGAGGTAGAGAGGAAGACGTGCGTTTCCTTGCCGCCGGACATGCAAAACTTCTTGGAATGGATGCTCGGTGTCGATAGAAACCAGATGGAACTACAAGAAGAGGTAGAGTGTCTATTTTTATCGTAGACTCGCCACTCGAGTAAAACTCGACTGCTCGGCTGAACAAACGTTGGCTACACCCAAGACGCGTATTTTCTCGATTAATAGAGTCATTAGGATGATTTAAGACGATGAAATTTTGATCGAAATCGCAAAAAAGTCAAACTCGTTGATAGGCTTAACGAATGATCGGAAATCGAAGGGTCTAGTTTCTTTCGAATTTTTTTGTTTTTCAAAAGCACGAGGCTTTCGATCCGCCGAACAAGATTATAAAAATTTAATTTCGTGGTGTTGGTAAACTGCGACTCGGTGCATAAATAATTTTCGAAAGATTATTTCACCACTTGATATGAAGCTACGACGCAGGAGATAAAATACGTATGCTTTGCTTGCTCTTGGCTCGTTCTTGTAATGCTAAGGAACCTATGGTTTAACACGCATCTCACGTACAAGCGGATTAAACCTTCCGTCGAGGCGTACATGGACCGAAAGGAAGCCGATACACTGACCCACTTCGATTTCTGTAATCGAAGCATTTTCGAATGATCCTGCTTTAAATCATTCCCTTCCTTCCGCTCGTCTCCGTTCGAAACGGTCGAACGTAATACCGTAGAAAATCGCGTGATGTTGAAAGTCGTAATTCAGCGCGAAAAGACGATACATCCGGACACCGTTTGCCATTACGAATTCAAGTTGACGGGACGGTATTTGCCCCCTTGTAAATATTCGATGGGTCGAATTAATTTTGCAAACAGGCATCGCCGCCGTTACCTCTGGTACACGATCAAGAAACTCCGGGTCACTTTCCGAGCAACGGCAAATTCTTGTTTCCGACATTGAACGGCGGCGAAACCGATACCGACATCAACGTGCTCCGGAAGAAGGTCCGAATCCTGAGGAACCTCATAGACGAGTACAACACTTTATCGGAAAAGGAAAAGATGAAGATCCACCCAGTTCACGATTATCTGGTAATTGTCTTATTATCGAATTAGGTATCGACCGTACGGATGGACTTTTCTAGAAAAAATGAGAATGAGGGAGAGGATGTAACCTCTAGAAAATCGATCGCTTCGAACATTTATATTAGCAAGGACTGGTAGAAAATTATGAAATTATTCATAAAATGTAAAATTTCGTATACAACGAAACAATGAGAAACCAAAGCTATCTGTTAATTAACGATTACACACGAATCCCGTTGATGCGACATTCGATCTGCAAGGAACTCTTGGTTACTCCTCCATCGTTTCAATTCTCAAACGTCAAATTGTTTAACGTAATTCGACTTGCTTCGAATACGTTCGATTCTTTAGATATTTTTTTACTTTCGACGCTACCTCGTTCATTCCATCAACGTCACTGTTAGATACTAACGGTAAATCGGAGTTCGTACGCATCTCTGCTCCCCAGGTTAGGCAGCTGACGCTACTGCTTAAATACATCGAAGCGAAAGAGGAAAGTTTGAGTCATGGTGGTCGAGACGTAAGTGCAGCCAGCAGGGGAAATATTTTACAATATCAAGCCGCTGTACCGAACAACGATATCAATTCGACGAAAAACGATATCCTCCTACCTCGCGCCGCGAACGTACCTGAACTCTTCAAATTCGGTAATCTTACGCTTGGAAGCACAGATCAACGTTTCCGAAATGGTAAATACAATTTTTACAAAAACTACGTCGAGGATAAAACGTATTAACCTATAGATCGTTCTTTCTCCGAGTGTAAACTTTCGTGTCGACGAACTGATCGTTAAACTTAACTGATCCACGCTTATTAACAGTTCGGAAGTTCTTCGAAGAAGCTTGTCGATCGCCTAGTCGTCTAATATGTTAAACATACTCGTATAGTACAGGGTGACCAATTGGAATGCGTTAAAAGTAAATAGTTATTACTTCGTAACGAATAGGCCAAATAAAATGAATTCAACGCCATTTTGTAGAGAAAACTTGTCAATTTTGTCAACATATATATGAAAGAGAAATATAATAATTTAACGATTGAAATACACGATATAAAAAAAAGAAAATTTT
>JAITYT010000052.1:1403897-1414635 GCA_025433975.1 Liostenogaster flavolineata
CATCCATTGGAATTAATACGGAACTGCGATGGTTTGCAAAAGCTTTGAAATACATTATCTAACATAGATGTAGGAGTGCTGCGACTGCATTTTTTAATACTATTTATCAGCTTGAGGATGTACGGCGTAATTTTCAACACATTCCCATTGGTCACCCTGTACGTTAATTTAGAAATGGAACGAGTAGGCATGATTTACGATCCAAAATTCAGAGTAATAAAATCGACATTTTTTAAATCATTGTCCATAAACAACAAAGAACACCTAGAGTACTTAAAGCATTACTGAAAACGAGAGATTATCAAAGACACCGCAAGTATGATCTTTCTCTAGCTTGAAATTTCTCTCTCGAGCCTTGATCTTCTCTTCTTCTCTTTGGACACTTCTCGCGCCTTTCTTCGACCCGTACAGAGATCGACCGAAGAATAATACGCGCGAACAGTAATCTTGCGAACGTTTTGAACCTTCCAGACGTCGCAGCTCCTTCCAGTTACGCAAAACATAGAAACGTTCGAAGTTCCAACGTTACGTCGAATCGTCGTCGCTTAGGCCAGACTAATAATCGCAAGAAGCGTAAGAGAAGGCGTCGCAAGCATCGTAAACAAAAACATGGAACGACGTCGTCGCGACGGAAACGCGCCAACCTCTACGAAAACGACGGGCAAGCTACTCTCGAGCCGGCGGCGTACGAGCAGCCGAGTAATCGCAGCTCCATCGACAAACAAAGTAACGCAGCTTTCAAGATGACGTTGGGGAACGAGCGCAAAGACGAGTACGTTGTTGTTCGATCAGTTTCTCGCAAGTAAATTCGAAACGCGACAGCAAAGGTATTCGGATACGTCGTGCTTTAAGAAGTTCGATTGCGTCCAAAAAAGTTCTCTTTTCACGCGACTCGCTCCGATTGATCAATATTATACAATATTAGGGGGATCGAAAAGAACACTTTTTGCCAGAGTAAAGGCAATTGTTCGATTCCCTTTTTAACAGATCTTCAAAATAAAATCCAAAAAATTCTTTAAAATCGAAGATATTTTGATCAATTTTTGGCGGACCTAATATTTTTGCATCGCGCAACCCTTTCATTATGCGGTTACTTTGAAATTCATGAAACGCTGTTCAACGTTGTCCGCATTGCTATGAATAAAGACCACTCGACGTTTGAGTAGCAAAATTGCAATAATTACAGTGGAACGAATAACGACATTTTGGCAAGAATGTTACTACGCTTTTTTGTGTGAAATAAAACTTAATATTTTATACAAATTCTTCCATTTTGTTCGATGACTTCTCGCCATATTTTTGGCAACTTCATGATTCATAATCATAACATTGACAGAAAAAATATTACGTCATCTGTTTGTAAAAGTCAAAATTACTTTCTCGCCGACCTAATAGATCCCTTCCAACGATATATTCTGCGCATCGGTTATTCGCGTAAAATACATCGTGACTCATAGAATGCTCAAAATTACATTCTTTAATGATATTTGCTTCTCGCATTAACATTAAACAAATTTTCAACCGATGAACAGCTGTGAAATCGAAAATCAAACAAAAACGTTCGATCATTGCACAATGCACGAAGTACAGTCTCTAAGCTGGAATTTTAAAATAAAACGATTAATAATATTGGGTTGTCCGGAAAGTTTGGTATACGTTTATTAAATTACATAGGTGCCATTCTGTTCCACAACCTTTCTCCATCTTTCATGCAAGTTGAAAATTCCGTCTCAGTTTTTTCTGCGAAAGAGTCTACCGAAAATCAACACGAACTTTCCGGTCAACCCAATACAATTTTGAAAACGACTGAAAAATCTACCGCGATTTTCTGCTTTATCGTGCGTTCGCTTAAATCATCGACTACCAAGATCCCAATTTCGATTTTCTAATCCTTCGGCGAATTCCACTACAAGATCGCTGGAGTATTCGTCGGTACGAGCCACGATGCTCAACCAGCCGCGAAGATACAGCAGTTTGGATCTTCGTTCGCACATTGCTATTGTGATTACAGAGAAGTACGAGAAGCTCGGATAAACGAAGGCAGAGCGATAGCGTCTGAACGTCTCGAACGAGGAACCTCGAAGGTCAAACTTCGATCCACCGACTACGACATAGAACCACGCGAGGACGATACCAAGAACGACGATTTGGACTTCGAAGAGGAAGACGCCGGCTATGACGACGTCGATTTTAAGAGTAATGGCGATCGTTCCTCGACGATCGCTCGTCGATCGAACCATCGGCAGCGGCAGGACGAGGATAACAGGCAGGAGACGGGAAAAAAGACGAAGAGAGCCGGAAAAGACGAGGGAAGAGAAAGAGGAATCCTTTCTCGATCGAGAAGAATTTCGAGTACGCCGTCGAACGGCGCTAGCAACGAACGATTCGCCGCGCTCGAGGATGGCAAAGACGATGCACCCAGTCAGCGCCGATCGGAGAAGTCGAAGCGCGATGTTTCGAGCGCGTCGATGAATCTCCGAGCGTGGCTGAACGGCGGGAAGGATTTCGCGCGAAATCTCTCCGACGAGGTCGATGACACGAGGATCGTTGCCGAAGGTACGCGCCGCCCGCGATCGAAGCTGTTAACGTCTTCGGTTGAAGTGACGAGTCTGGGCAGTGCGCACGAACATCTCTGCCCGCGAACATTGACGTTGATATTGACGCGAGAGGCGCCAGCGATACTGTCACGTGTTCCGATGTCGTTCGATCGTTGCCATAACTTCGGGACGCGTACGCAAACGATCGTTATCGGGTAGTCGAGGATGAAATTTGTAGTTAATTTGTAGAAAGTTGTAATTTTCGCCCGATATAACGTAACGATACATCAGGTCTACCGGAAAATTCTATCCACTTTTGGAATAACAAATTAACGCACTTTCAATGTATTAATTAATATTTACCGAATAATATAATTTTCATCGTTACCAACCACTTTTTTACGTACGTACAATTTGAGATTACATTATTCGACAGAATTTTCCGGCAGACCTAATACGTGACGTTTGAAGTTATTCTTTAAGTTACGAGTGCACTTTTACCACTAGACATCGTGAAACGTTCCTAATGATCGTATTAACGATGCTCAGGTTAGGCTAATGCTCAAGTTTAGAAATCTCTTTTATCGATGTCGCAATTTTGTAGAATTGTTTGCACACGATTTAATGCAAAAGATGATCCTTCGATCGCACTGTACGGCTGCGGCCAACATTTATCGTTACTTTTTTTTATTTAACCCCGAATAGTCCTTGTGATTCATCCGGTAGAAATTAGACAGGTCGTAACACTTGCATACATATAAGCACAAGAACGTCAGTACGTAATTTACCAATGAGATCTACAGGGTGTTTTTTAAGTTCTGTTAGCGTCTCTGTTCAGCGTCTCTGATCAGTTTGACGAAGAAAATGGATTTAATCGATCTGAAACTTCCTTCTCTTCCACAGGGAACTCAAAATCGGCAACGTTCGAAGATGACGCATCGAGCATCGACTTACCGATAAAGGGTAAAAATCGTATCGAAGACGAAATATTATTGCTGAACGAACGCGAGGCCTGGAAAAAGGAGAACAAACGGCAGTTGGAAGAGGTGGCCTTCGGCAAGGACACGAGGGAAGGAGCTGAAAGAACAACAAAATCGACTGAAATCGAGGAACAGCGAGTACTCGACTCGCGCAGGGAAAAACGAGCAAACGATCGGAACAAAACCGCGATCGACGACGATCAGCGCAGAATATCGCCTGATATCACCGCAAAAAGCAACGATAACGATAATATCGTGAAAATTTCGTCGACCGCCGTGGACGTTTCGACGGAAGGCGAGGTGCATTCCAGCTCGACTCGCGGCCCGATCGCAGCTGAAGACGCCCTTAAGCAGCGCGTTCTAACCGACGGCGAAAGATTGAGCCTTCTCGAGCGCAAAATCAACGTCTACGCGGACAACGACGAGGGCAAACTCGTGGCGCGGACGGAAACGAAAGCGCCGTGTCGCAACGTCAATTCGTCCATCGCGAGTGACCCCTACGAGATGGTGGAACTCGTCGCTAGATCGAAGACAAGCCGGAGCGACGTAACAATCGAAGGTTCCTCTTCGAGAAAGGAGAAAGGAAGATTCGACGAGGCAACGACGCGGTATAGGGAAACGACCGATCCCCACACGGCGAAGGAGACTCCTAGAAGGACCGTGGAGGGACAGTTGGAGGGTATTAACGATACTTTAAAACGGAGAAGTTCGCATCGAGAAGACGTAGACGCGAACGACGGGGGGAATCGCGGAGTGGGAGGGAAAACGGGAAGGGAGAAAAAGAGGAAAAAGTACGCCGACAAAAGACAATCCCGACGCGACGACGGCTGGTGGAACTCGACAGTAAGAATGAATCGCTTCGCGGAGCCGGAACTCGATTCGAAAGCTGCGAGATATGCGAAGTTCGAGGGGTCGTTAGGCCAGAACTACGACGCCTCGGGCAGTGACAGGAGGAAGAGACTAGACGGAAGACGAAGAGAAAGGAGAATAATGCCGATAAATAGGAATCCGTATTACGATCGTGGGAGGTTCGAGACGCTAGGTGGGGAATGGTATCCAGGAAGACGATGGGATCACGATGGAGGCTTTTATTTATATCGTCCAAGGCGGCGATACGATTACGATCGCTTGGAAGATCTTCCGTCGTTGTCGTTGTCCTCGTCGCGTCTGTTGGCGGATTTTTCTGACGGAGGCTGGGAAGACGAGGACGAGCTGGAGGCGGACGACTACGAGGACGAATACGAGGCCGACGCGGACGATGACGCGATGTATCGTCGCTATCCGTCGGTCGGGTACCGACCGTACGAAGGCAGATTTCGCGGTGGAGGCTCGCGCAAGCCGCATGGCAAATGGTCTCGATCGTCGAGAAGCAGGAAAGGGCGAGGTAGAAGAGTCAGTTTGAAGGATCTTAGCTCCGGGAGAGGGACACTTTGGGGTAGGAAAGGCACGAAACGTAAAGGAAATTACGCGTTACCGGAAGAACGCGAGCGGGAGGAGAGAAAAAGCTCGATAATATTGGGTGAAAATTCGATTTCGCGGGAGAATCGGACGAAGGATAGCTCGAATGGAGGAATTTTTTCAATCGCGGGAGGTGACGGGAGGAAAATGGATGCCAAGGTCGTTGGCGCGAAGACGAGGATTAAAAGGGATAGCGATAACGAAGGTCCTGCATTCGAGTCACCCTTGATGATCAGTCTAAATAGTTTGTAGCATAATTTACTTCGTTAGAATGTAGAAAAGTAGTGCATTTAGTGTAACGTATCGTCGATGATAACCCGCAGTCCTCTTTTCGCAATAAAAATAAACGTAAGGACGAAAACTTTCCTATGTTCGCGTACCTTTTTTCTATCATCCTTCGTCGCTATCGATCCGTTACGCGTATGACGCGTATTTGGATTCCTATATCTAGCGAATTCTATGGGTATACGATAATGCTCATTGAGTAACGTCTAAATAATTTCATCAAATACGTATCGATTGTCGATGAGCTTCAGATAGGCTTAACGGCCGACCAATCTGAAGCTTCGTAAATCGTCCTATCGATGCGTTTGATCGGATGTTAGCCCATTTATGCACGCGTACGTCGCTCGTACGGTAATGTTCGTCTTTAAATTATGTTCATATAATGCGATTACGACGACCATGGAGAAGCTAATCATAATTGACGAGTCGTTAAAATCAAGTCGCACTCTTCGAACGACGTATTGTTGCATCTTTAGTTGCGTGAGATCGAACTACGTTCGACCAAAACTGTCTTCCATTAAAAACGATAATCGTTCCTGCATTAATTAACTCGCTACCCTAACCGAACCTAATTTAAGCTTTCTATCGAGAACTTCATCGACTCGATCGTAGTATTCGTTCGCAAGTCATTGCGAGAAAAAAATCGAAAAACGATGAATATTACGTATACATCTTTTCAAAATGATAATAACGATGAGATGACTTAATTAAAAATGAGAATCGCGATTATTGGTATCGCAAAAGGCAGAATTTTATCTTTTGTACGGAATACGAATCTTTTTCATGGTGGAATGAGAGAGAGAGAGAGGGGTGAAAGGGGGGGAGGGAGGTAGAATTCCACCGATGGAGCGATGAAACGCTTCCCTTCGTGATTTATGCGTCTAACGAAGCAAATGGCGCTTTCACGGCATAATTTATTTCGATGGAACGGATATGGTTTTGAATAGAGACAACGATCGTGAAGGTACTTATCGAATTTCGATCTATGAATTTGTAAAACACTTTATTCGTCTCAGGTTCATTCCTTATTCATTCTTGGTAGCGATGCGCAAGTAGAGACCGCATTTATACGATAAATTCATAGCTTCTAGTCGGATTATTCAAGGACTTCCTCGTGTGTAAATTTGATCTTTTATACCGGAGCAGATGCGTCAGAAAGATTCTCCTACGTTCTCGAGAATCGTAAAACGTTCGATAGGGTAACGCTAAATGAAAGTCAAACGATGAAATTTCGTTCTTCGTTTGCGAGAACGAGAAGATACAGCAGAAAGAGGATAATCCAGGACGAACGTAACCAAGATTTTCTAATTATCGTTGAAACGCATACTCGTACGTTACACGAGCGTTCGCGACTCGAACAAAAACAAAATAAATAAAAGAAAAGAACAGTCAACCGACGCGGAAACGACGAATACAAACGACGTTAAAACGAAAGAAATATTCCCGGTACACGTTCGAGAATAAAGCGGAAGCAAGATTTGAAGTCTCCCGATTACAACACCTGTGAACTTTGTAAGTTTATTAAATCCCGCAAAGACTTCTATCTAACTTTGCCTCGAATGTTCTTTTAAAATCCAGCGGAGATTAATACAGTGGGCGGAAGATAAACTACACGAGCTACTATGCCGATACATCCATCAATAAGTCGATATTAATAAATCTTATTTCACAGCCATCGCATCCCTACCATCTTGTTCTCCACTACTTTTACCGATACATTTTTCAATGCACGCTCGTCGATTAAATCGTTCTCGTTCCATCCTTATCGTTACGAACGACTCGGCCAAAACCGGCTAAATCCAAAAACGACGATGGCGTAAGATTTCAAGGAAATTCCAGCAAATCCAGCGTAACTCCGCCGAGCCAAGAAACGATTAAATTCAGATCGAGAAAGCGCGATATTTTCCTCTTGGTCGAAGGATCGACGCGATTCAGAAAGAAACAAAGAAAAAGAAAAAACCGAAAGCAAAAATTGATAGAGGAACGAAAAGAAGGGAACGAGAACGAAGGAAATAGAGAAGAGACGCGAGAAAGAAGGAGACTCTTCTCGCTACTACGTCGTGGGTAACGAAATATCAGGGAAAGTTTTCTCGTAAAGTAAGGAGTAGAATCCAGCGCGTGGTCGGGCACGCGGTGAAATTCCCCAGGGCCAATTAAAGTCTCGAAATCGGACGTCTCGCCTTGCTTATGCAGGCAGGCGGCGCGGGTCCAGGAACCAAGGGAAATATGGAAAGCGTCGTGACGAGAAAGAGGATCGGAAGGAGGACGATGAAGCGGAGATGAAAGAAGGTCGTAGAAGAGGAAACACCGGAAGGAAGGAAGGAAGGAAGGAAGAATAAGTGGAAGGTAGGGAGGGGTGGCAGGGGGATGGTAACGAAGTTTGCAGCAGCATTCGGTGAATGTTATTGCTTATTCGAGGAGATTTCAAGGGCGCCTGAAACACGAATTTATTTAGACGTTCTACGAGGCGAAGAGAAGACCATCTGCTTCGAAAATTCGAGCTGATCGACTTGGTCTGTTGGTCGTTCGATGGATAGATCGATCGTATCGTCGGTGCGACGCTTCTCTCTTCTCGCAATCCTTCGTACCTCCTTTGCTACATTCTGACATCTTTATCTCCTGTTATACATTCCATTTACTCTCCTTTGTCTTCCTCTCCTTTTTTCCCCCTTCTCCTCCGTCCGCGTTCGGTCTTGCATTTAATATACAGCTGGATCCAAGGGGAGAAATCCCTACGCACCCTCCGTCAGCCTTTCCTTGCGGTATCTTTACATAATATTAAGTCGTTGCTTTGCCTTCCGGTTCTTTTTTTTACTCGACTTGCGCCGATTCGTACGAAAATCGCTGGCGGAATTAAAAAACGCGACCTGTTAATAAATTCGCGCATCGAGCGAGAGCGTGAAAGAATTTACGAAAAGCATCGTTATCGTTTTGTGTCGCGCGTCCAGCATAGCCACGAACACGAGGAAACGAAGTACGAGGAATTTTCAATTCATTGTTATTAATATCGATCGCATTGCCGTGGTATTCGACATCCGCTACTCGGCTCGTTCGCGAACTATTCGCGAAAGTATTCGTCCGCTAGAAATTCAACCACCCTTGTATCAACTCGACGAACTAATAGATTTTTTACCGCATGCGCGAGAAATCCTTGTCTTTTTTCGAAGCTTATGATTAACGCGACCCAGTTCGCCGTAAAAAATTATCTAACAAAATGTAACGGAAGAGTCGTTCGCGCGGAAAAGAAGAGGAAACGAAATGGACTTTAACTGGATTTCGTGATTTATAACTGCGATCGAAGGAAGAAGAAGTAAACGTATCAATCGTCATGATCGTTATGAAATGGAAATTGACATTTGTAGAAAACGTACGATGGAAGCTTACGGTTCTCGAGGGTCTCCTTCGTACGAGCAGAGTGGAATAGTGATAGAAAAATAGGAATCGAGCGACGAAAGGTTAACGACGAAGACGTCTATTGCCAAACGGTACTATGCAAATTTCCCTCTTCTTCTCTGTTCGCGCGAAACGAATTTACATGGACGAATTTTGCTCGGACGTAAATTGGTTTTAGCGTATTATGATATCGGTGCCAATCGTATTATAACGAATTGGCTTTATTGTTCGACACGTTCAACGTGGTCGACGATTTGAAAGCGTTAATTACGTACTCGTAGGTAGATATTTTTCGATGGGACGCGTTCAACGTCACCTGCAATTCGTTAACGTCAGTCGATCGCTGCGATCGAACCAAATTGTAATTGGAAAGTGAATTTGGTTATAAAACCCAATTATTCGCGCGGCGTACCGCCGTCATTGAAATCATCAACCGTTTATAACGTGGCCTAACGTGTCGACGCGACGCACGCTGCAGCGAAGTGCATTATCCTACGAAAGCGATATCTCAATGAGGAAAAGAGTAAAACACGTCGATTCATGATTTACATCCGTGTTCCCATCGTTGCGTTCACTTGAAGACGGTAAAACGAGGAAAATAAAATCATCGTATTGGCGTTTATTCTGACCATTTTAATGGCAGGCATTTTTGAAAATTATCGGAAAGTGCTAAGCTCTATTATTCGGCGTATTTTATTAATAGCTTTATCTTATTACTCGGAATAATTTCAACATTCGCACGGGAAACAGTCGTATGCCGTATTCAATGTCGACACACACCAACGCATTGTCCTTCGATAATAAATCGAATTAATAATAAACTTCCACGCGCAAGTTAGAAGCTCGGAAAGTTTCCAAAAAATGGCATCGTTTCCTCTTTGGCCGATTCCGTTGCGATTGACGTCACCGGTCAAGTATATAGTCCGTTTACGAGCACGGCTCGACGTCCACGAGATCGCATAAGGGTAGGGGGGTTTATCTTGCTTTGACTTGTTTAGTCTGTCCTAGCGTTCCGCTGTTCTGGTGTATTTTATTTCAGTTTAATATTTTATATTAAACTTTCGCTTTATTATTACAGTTCTGTACTTTACTCCGCTTGAGAAAGTCGACAGATTCAAAGTGAAAAAACTTCGGCTTCAAAGCGGTAGAAAACGGTACGTGACGATTCGATGGAAATGGGCGGAAATTCGACACAAGAGTCGTCTACGAGGACGCGAGACGAGTCCGTTGGCAGCGTCGAAATCGGAGGCTCGAGCGAGCCTCGAAGAAGCACTCGATTGGCGACAAACGCGATCGTCGATCGCGACGCGCGTAACGACGTATCGCGCCGATCGACGCACTCGTCGCGTAATAACCAACGAGCTCGTCGGGCTGCGAGGCGCAGACAATCGAGCAAGACAATTCCAGCGCGTCGTAGGCTGCGTCACTGCCACTTCCCAATTCTGGCCTCGTTAAAGTCACGACGCGCGAATTCACGAGTCGCGATATCGTCGTTACTTGCGACGCGCCATCGATCTTCGTAATTAAGAGGGCCGATAACAATGGGCAACGCGATAACCATTTCAATGACCAGGTAGTCTCTCCGTCTCGCTCCTTCTTTCCGCGTTTATTGTCGTCGGTCGGGATGAAAACGACTAGGGGAAGGAGAGGAGGAGGTGGAGAAGGAGGAAGGAAGAGAAGAGAGTGGGAGAATAAAATCCAGCGTGGAAGAGCGAGGAGAGCGAGGGAGAGGAGCAGCAAGCGAGAGAGAATAAAAAGGGGTCAAAGGGGTGGCGGGAGAAGAGGGGGATAGAGAGAAAAAGAGAGAAAGGAAACGAAACGGGCAGGTCGCCGAGGGTAGTAGGGGTCCCTGGCACGCACCCCCACGAATGACAGATGGTATTTTCGCGTATCATGATCGCGGCTAGGATAGTTTCCTATATCGTGGAATATACAGCCCCGGCCTGGCATCGTCGACATGTCGATAGCAGGCCTCGCCGTGCGATACATCCACCGATATCCCCGTACCATGGGTATATCCGTGGACCATCCCCCTTCGTTCGACCACTAAATGGCCAACCGGAGCCACCCCCTGCCGCCGCCACC
>JAITYT010000052.1:1442229-1465472 GCA_025433975.1 Liostenogaster flavolineata
AAGACGAGGAGAGAAAAAAAGTGAGGAGAGAACGAAGGAAAAATAGGGTGCATTACGCGCATACGTGACCGACTGCTTCGTCTTCTTCATCGTCTCCTTCTTCTACTTCTCCTCCTTCTTCCGCTCCTTTTTTACCCAGAGACGGACGCATCCTCGACGTAGACGACGTCCGTCCGTTCCACGCCGCGTTACAATCCGATCGCCACCATCTCGGTCTCGACCATCGTCTGTGCGCGCGTGGAATCGCGTTCGCCTTCCTTCCCGTGCGATGATAAGCAAAATTGCCGGCTAACGTCGTTCTCTCCGTCTTCTGCCTTCTAACCGACCGTTAAGTTCGTTCGTTCGTTCGTTCGTTTGGTCGTCCGTGTTCGTTTGACTGCGACGACAACGAGGAGCTCGCGCGCTCGGAGCACGTGGCTAGTCGGATCACCGTTAAAGTGCTTCGACGTCGCTGGTGAACGTTTGGAGACGTTCCTGAACCACCAGGCCCCGACTCTGGGTCCCCATCGTCATCATCGACGTCGTGGACGTCGACATCGCCGTGGTCAAGCGACATCGAGGAAGATGGATGGATATCCGGTGCTCCAAATAGTGCGCTGTCGGCTAGGAACGGATATGGAGATGGACAGCCAGGGTTATCCATTCACAATGACGGCACACTCGCATTCCCACTTACCCCATTCGGCCAACCACGCTCACTTCCCGAGATCGCATTATCCGCATCCCTGCGGTACGACGATTGACACTTGTATTATCTGATACGCGCTCTCCTTCTCTCCCACGCGCTCTCGATCCACAGCCACGATCGCACGGGCATGCCTAACCTTCTTTGCGTGCATGCTCTCTTCTTCTTGCACCCATCCGTGCGCTTGGATACGTTCGTAGATGCGTACACGGACTTGGATACGATCTTATCACATTGGCTGATAAGTTCCCGGTCTAAGAATAACCCCCGGTAATAATGTAAAATAAAGCCTACGCGTTCCTTTGATATCTTTAGAGTGCCAGTTATCTCTAGCATCTTAACTTTACCATTTGCCAAAACAATTTTGTCAACTTTTTTCATATTTTTTGATGTAACCACCTTTTTTGGGCGACCGAAGCGTGCCGCACCATCGGTGATCGTACGACCACGTTTAAATTCAGCAAACCAGTCAATAATGGTCGACTTTCCTGATATAGAGTCCGGATAATATTTATCAAGCCAAGCTTTCGTTTCAACGGTGTTTTTCCCTATCAAAAAGCAATGTTTTATCAACACGCGAAATTCTCTTGTTTCACTAAAACCACTGTAATTTTTGAACCAAACGTCAAATCGTTATGACATTTTTACAACTATCTTTTGAAGGCTAATACTTTCTAAAAAAAATATTAATTTTGTATTTGTTGCGCCATCTGTCTGTCAGACCGGAAGCTTATCAGCCGATGTATTAGACGCGTCTACGCGTGGCTGACATACGCGTGACGTCACGTATTTCGTGCATGTCCCCCTTGCCGCGTTTCGACGCACGCTCTCCTTTCTCATCGACGTCACGTCGAATTGTAGAAAGCGACGAAGCGTCTCGTGATGTTTAGACCGACGGCTTCGACCGAATCCTTCGGAGGAGGGATCCTCTCGTGCACGTTGCTCGAACCTTGCTTCTCGTTCATCTTGGACCGAGAATCCGGATGATTCTCGGATGATGTGTCGCGTGGTAGAGGGAACGAGATTCGATCGTGGTTATTAGATCGTTTGTGGTCCTTAATAGTTTGCATGCGTGTCACTAAGATCGATTTTTGCTATAAAATATATACTTGGCACTTGAGTACGTAGAGCGACGGTCTATAGACAATTTTGTTGCCACGCGGTCGCTTTTGAACGTGTGATACGCGAAACGCTTGTCTTGTTGTTGTCTGTTTTTGACCTTACGTTCAGTTCCGACAGTTGATAAACGCGCGAGATAGAGAAAAAGGAACGATCCCAACGAGCAACCGCTTGCCTGCGTAGAAAAGGGAAATCGTGTACCGGTAGGCTGTAGGCGAGATTAAAGCCGTAAGAATGAGTTCACCGTTTAGCCACGAAAGCCTGAATCTTATATCTTATATCCGGCCTGAATAAACAATCGTTCTCTTTCTAAAAAAACGTGCTGTGCACGAAGGACTTCCAAGAAGTGAAATATTCTAGCCGTTAATATTTCTTCGATCGTTTACATATCCTTCGAGTGCGAAGCAAAAATGGAAAAACACGAATCTCGATTAAGTCGACGAAGATGAGGAGAAGTTCAAGTGCCAATAAAGTGAGTTTATTAGGAACTCGAATGCTTTATAAGGCCACATCTTGTCAGATGCAGCGCTCGTGCGTGGGTAGATTTTCACTTAGATTTTGATTAGTGTCCTCCACTTCGCTCTCAGAATCACTCGATATGATTCGCAAGACTCTTCGTATTCCACAAACAATGTCACTGTCTGACGTGTCACTGTTACTGCCTTCATTTTCATTTCATTCTTATTTCTAAATAAAATTCATCGTCGCTACTTTCCAGTATTATCGAATGCCAAGTTATCCGCGCTTCTTCTCTTACTTCTAGACATGGTTACACTTTGTTTGAAATTCAAGAAGCAACTCTCAAAACTTAGATACCGAGGTCGAAACACGAGGCCTTGCAGAAGGGATATATCGACATTCCGTTTCATTTGTTTGGGGTTGGACAATGGAAAATTATAGAAGTGCCTATTCGCAAGGAGATGGTCGAATGTCTTGGATCTAACGAACGCAGAAAACGTGCCGAACACGTAGAAACTGTAGGGGTCTAACGTAGGGTATTTTTCACGGAATCGTTTCAGAATAACAGCTGTGAGCTTATTCCAAAGTTGCAACATTGATGTGAAAATAGAAGAACCATTCCCTAAAACAGCAAAAATGATCGTTTTGAACGGTGTTCCGTACAGTCTACGACAATAATATTGTGATGTCGAGCAGAGATCGACGGATCTTCCATAGAGGGTTAAAACATACGACGATCATCTCGTCGCGGCGAAGTTACGTAAAAGGATTCGAAACCCTCGTTCGTAGAAATATTTCTTTTCGAAGAAGAAAACATAGTCGACAACGACCAGTTCCCTCGCGAGAAGCGCTTCGGCTTAACTCGTGTAACGTCGAGAAGGGCGACAACAACGTCGTCGTGAACACCAGCCCGTCGATAAAAACTGATACAAAGGCTTCGAAGGTCGCGCGATTCGAAGGACGATGTAGTGACGTATCTCAAAGCGAGAGGAGGCTTCCTTTCGTGAGACGGATTTCTCTCGGGACCTTTAAAAGGCTCGTTTTCCGTCTGCCGGTGAACATTCCGACCTGTTCGCAGGTAGCACAGGTACGTTGCCCTGGACCTTTCTTCGTCGAAAGAAAGAACGTAGCTGAGCATAGAAGATCCAAAGTAGGATCAACAGCGTCTCGTCAGGTACATAAAACGGCAAAAAGGTCCAAGTATGTCTCGAAGATAAATAGATCGTAAATGCGCGTGGTCTTGGCTAAATCCGGAGATCGGAGACGATATTGTAATCCCTGAAAAGATTTTTGGGCACCCTTGCATCATTTACCCTCTCCTCCTTCTTTCCTCCTCGATTCGTCGTGCTAGAAGAAGGATATCCCTAGAAAGATTCCTTCAAAGAATCGTCCTTTTCGATTCGTTGCACCTTGGAATGCCCGTTTTACCTGCTTTCACAATAAACGTCGCTCCGGTAGGTAGTTAGGGTGGTCAGGTTAAATTCGAGAAAAAGTCACTTTTAGATTCCTCGGAGAGTCTCATTGAAGGTAATCGCGTTTCACCGAGACCACTAGCAGAAAGAAGTACCCATGAAAAATGAATGTGGTACGGATAGACCAAACTTACAAGCGTGAGGATTTCGGTCGTGGGTATTAGTCCGAAACAATGGCGCGCGGCGAAGATTCGAAAAATCGTGATTTCAAAGTTTCGTGAAATTCCAAAGCGCCTGTAATGAACATCGATTCTCACGACGTATCGAGGACAATAGACATAAAAACGTTCGATGGGTGTCGAATACTCTCGATGAGCTTCCTGGCGAGACGAAGATTTTACGCGAGACGCGCCTCATGCTGTCTTATCGGTCGACTGACGCGAAAATCCTGAACATTGCAGAAGACATCCATCGATGCTCGATATTGTTAACGGCGAACCTGATTAAAAAGTTCCGTGCTGTTGATTCAGCGGGAGAGAAAGAGAGAGAGAGAGTGGGATGGAGAAGCAGAGAGAAATACGGTATTGTTCTCAAAGCAGAGGCAGGCCCGTATTGGTGCTTGGAAGCGAATGCGTTCGGCATTCGTTGAGGGAATTTCCAATACGCCGGGCGTCGGATTGAATTCAGAGCTTTGACAATCAAGAGACCAAGCGACGGAATGAAGTAACAGAGTTACATCGAATCGCGCGAGAAAAGAGGAAAGAACAAGAGAAGAGAGTGGAGTAGAGCAAAAAGAAAGGAAGAGATAGAGAAAGAGAGAATGAGGGGGCGAAACAAACGGCTTCTCTCGATCGTATTAACCCTTTGACTGCTGCACACTCTCGCGTGAAATCATCGATATATACGACGCGATATTCGCCTGTCAGTCGCTGACTGACTTTTACACGTCATAATGTTTCATTGGGAAAATCTGATTCATTTTTAACACCACCGACTGTCTCTACTATTTCCAATCGTTTTGTCGTGCGAAACGATAAGTTCTATATACGTTATATACGTATATATACGCCTTTCGTGTATATCGATGGGTCCTCGCGGGCGTATATATACGCCTTTCGCCTTGAAAGGGTTCAGAAGCGGTTCGATGCTCGAACGAAAGAGACCATTTCGAAAAATGTCTTCGTCTTATCGATCCAACGCGTTCGTTTAAATGGAACTTTGAGAGACGGTACAGCCGTGCGGAAAATAATCCGAGCGATAATATCCATCCACTTTTCACCTGACGCGTTCTTAATTACAGTGTTTCGTCGCGAGTTCGTGATTCTTGCCCGACGAAATTAATTTCCATGCGCTATACTTCCTGCTATCGATCCTTCGTGGACGAAGCTGTTCGAAGCCGAACACGTCGAGACGAAACGAAATAGATGAATCCCCGTTGCTGTTACTACCGCCACGAACCTACACCATACTATCGAACGCGACTATCAAAACGTATTGAATTTGCATACGTTCGTCATAAAACCGAATCGTTTCTCCTTTTATCGAAATACAAAAGAGAGGACGAGCATAGAACGACCACACGACGAGTTCATCGGCCACGTCTGCAACTTCCTTAGTATCCACGCGTGCATTTATCGTAAGGAATTTGGACACGATATCGCTCTTCTCTTTCCACTTGCAAAAAAGGAGTCGTAAACGAAGGAATTCAACGAAGAAATCTCAAAAATCCTCGATCTGAGTCTACATAGGAATCCAGGTTCGAACGATCCTGTCAATCCATGCATCCTCGTCCTTTTTTTCCTTCTCGTTCTCCTTCTCTTCTTCATTGTTTAACCTGTTAACCGGGGAATTCCCTTTTTAATTGCACAGCATATAACGGTCGCGAACTCTTTCACTAGGACGTATAAATTTAATATTATCATTTTTTTTATTTATGCTTAAAATAAATGAAAAGGCTATGAAATATATTTTTCTTCGTTTATTTATATATATAGAGCACAAAGGAAAATAGAAAATTATGTTTGACGTATTTATACGTCCCGCTCGGTTAACAGGTTAATAATAAGACAATAACCAACTCCGTCTTCCTGCGAGCGTGCAAACTCGCGCGCATCCGCTTTCCTGCACGCGAGGGAAAAGGAGAACGACAAAGGACGTTCCCAACCTTTGAATATTCCCGTGTTCGCCGCAATCCTCGCCATCCGCGAGGAATGCCTCGCGATCCTAGACCCCAAAAAGAGGATAATCGTCGAGTTAGTCCTAACAGTCGCAGAATTTTCGAGGGTGGGAATCGTCGAGTTCTCGCAGGGCTACCGTGACCACGTCGGCCTTGCGGGCTCCTTTCTCACGACGCAAGGACAAAACGTCTTATCCAGCGTCAGCGGCGAGGAGGCGTCACGATGCGACGCGCCGAGGGTGCTCGCACTCTTCTTTCTCTTCCTCTTTCCGAAAAGGGTCGATACTCTTACAAAAGCGGCCTCCTCGTCGGCGAGCGTCCAGCTTCGCCGTGAAACGTCGAAAACCGCGGTGAATTTTCCAAAGATCCCTCGTTGCGGTTCAACCTACCTCGGAAAAGGAATTCTTGGGTCGAGGGACAACAGGATTATCTTTGATCTTGGTCTTTTTTGTCGTTCGATATTTTTCTCATCGTTATTTTCTTTCATTCTCCTCTCGTAATAAACAGTCACATTTTGCGTGACGTAAGATCGCGTAAGATCGAAGAAAAAATCTGTCAGCACGAACTAATCGTAAGTTTACTTTGAATTGAATGAACGTTCGAGCTATGCTGACATAAGCTAACAAGCTCGCGAACACGCTATTATCTTGCTGGAACTCATTAAATACATACCAGGATAATCGAGGTTCTATCCTTGTAAACAACTAGAATATCAAAAAGGTTGAAATTCATAACTTTGCTCTTTATCATCGAAACGGTCTGTATGTCGGCGACGATGTCGCGCAAACCCTCTAGATTATACAAAGTCCTGGATATGGCTATGCGAATAAGTGATAATGATAAAAACCCTGGGGACTCGAGTCTCGTTGAACTTTGCACCATACGGAGCAATTCCAACTTCACGAGCTTGTTCTATCAAATTCGTTAAATAAAACCTTGCTGGAGCTACCGATATACGTGTTTATAAAATTGCCTCTGCCTATAATATAACCTGACACTTAACACTGACTTAAACACTTCCAGTGTCTACGGTCGAAATATGTCGGAATCCGCCACGAACTTCGTTATGAAATCTCGCCTTTGACTGCGAATACTGCGAGTACGATCTAAAAGTAACGTTGCTTACGTCGTTACCCTTTCCTTTCTTTACGGAAATGGAAACGTCGACGAGAAAAGACGACAATAAGGACGCGCCTCGTTATATTCTACGTTAGTCGCACGTAAATACAGCACGCAGGAACATCTTGGACGCACTCAGTGGACTCGAGACGGCGACGTTAGGTCTCTAGAATAGCATTAAATTAAAAGAATGAAGGTAGAACGGCTCCTCGGTCGTTGGATGGGTTTAAGCAGCATGTCGTCGCGTATCGAAATTCCATGGAAATAAGCCTTTCGTGCTAGAGCCGTTATAACGCTACTGGTTGTACTCCGTGCACGAACGATCGAACAGGCTCGTCTTCGGTGTTAAGGGGAGAGTCGCGTCGTTAGGGTTCGCGCGATAACCCAGCGAAAGCCCGACACGTGCTGATCTTTCGCGTGTCTTCCCATCGCTACAGAGGCCATGCATAATTTTACAGGTCATACGGGCGAAGGTGGCTGCTGCAAGAAGTACGTCGTTCTTTGTTGCCTTTGCGGCGGGCTCAGCGCAGCGGTTGGCAGTCTCTTTTTGGCGGTGCACGCGGTCCTTTCAGCCCACACGGCTAGTCTGGCGTACTTCGAGACCGTGCCGTCTTACATTCCCGGGATAATGGTGAGTGGGAGAGGCAGGGTGAAAGAACCGCAGGAGAGAGAGAACTGAATCGCGCGGATCGTCGACTCGGACTCCATCTAATATGCAACGTGGGATAATAATTGCGACGTCGATGGAAAAGCGTGACGCGTAGAGAAAGCCGTTTCTACGTGGAGAGTTCGATCAAACGTATCCGTATCACCGTCGAGTTTTAAAGTTCATCAAAGATCAAACATTGATAACGATCGAACTCGCATTTTTCATCTTCCGACAAAGTTCTCGTTTTTTTATTTCGATTATTTGCGTTGGAGGTGAAAGTTCCGTGGAATCTTCCTTTTCTTTGCAGTAGGATTTGCGTAAATTTTCTTTCGTCGATGTTTAAATATGGATCGAAGAAGCAAACGTATTTCTCAATCCGTGAAATTATAAAGAAACTGGAAAGGTTGTCTAAAAACGATAGTTACGTATAAATCGCGATATACGAGTTTGCTTGGAAGCTAGCGACGTCACGTTGCTGGTGGAGGTTGCTCTTTGTCGAGTACGTCAAGTCGTTCGTGCGTGCAGCGTGTTGTTCCAACGCAAATGATCAACGGTATCCTCGGGATGAGATAATCATCGGGATAGAAAAAGTTGCCTCTATTCTTAGAAGCGTCGTGACTCCGCGTTTCTCTTTGATCCCGTATCGATGGAAATTGCGATTGCCGATATAACGTCTGTCTCTCTTCCAGCTGATTCTAATGGGATTGTTCACGATGCTATTGGCAAGGCGGAAACACAGATACGGATTACTGGTAAGTTTACTTTACGAAGAGTAAAGCGTCGCTTCACGGCACAATGCGTAGTCGTTCGATCGTTAAGCGCGCGCTTGTAATATTTACAGATGAAGGTATGCGGTTCCGTTGGTGTCGTCTGCGCGCTGGTGTGCGTGCTAGTGACCGTCACAACGACCGTGATTCACATGTCCCGACTGCAGGGCCTACGGGAATGCGTCTACACCACCAGAGCGAGGTGCGTATGTATAACGCTTGACGTCTTAGTTTTCATACGCGAGCGTTCTCTCCTGGAAAAGTAGACATTACCGTGTTGCCTCTTTAAGATCTATCGCCGCTAGCCTACCAAACAACCGTGATGTCCGATTATCTCGTTTCGTAGTATCTAACGCAAGGAAAAGCCCATGTACGCGCACTTAACCGAGATAACGCGTTGCATTCTTGATAGGGTATTGCCAAACATGAAATAGCGAGAATGCAAACATTTCTATTCCCCTTGAAGAACGAATACGTGTGGAAGTTGTTACGAGAATTACCTAATTCCTATAAAGCCGCGTAACATCACGGTACAGTCGCAAGCAAATATTGTATTTAATCTTTTCCTTTTCCTTTACTTGTTAATCATCGAAGTTGATCAAATTCGACCCTTTCTTCAGGTCCTGCACGTGTTACGGTGTGCCAACATCGAAAGGCGATCCTGGTGTCCTCTTCGAGGGTACACCGGACTGCGAGGCCGTTCATGGTATCCTATATGCCTGCCTAAGGGCCTTATTCGGCGTCTCGGTGGCAGGTATCCTGGCTTGCATATTCTCCTGCATGCTGGTATATCAGTTATTGAGTCACGAGAAGAAGAAGATGTACTGGGAACAGCTGGAACTTAGATGCAGATCGCTCTACGGTCAGGGCGGCACCGTGGGACCGCCGACTGGTTCGTGCGGATGTTGTAACGATTGCGGCGGGGCCAGTCCGTGGTGGGCACAAACACCAGGAAATCTTTACACGCCGAATCCCGACATGGCACCGTCCAGGTACGACTTTGACCGATAAACCTCGATGACTTTCGATTATCCTTCGAGTCCCTTCCTCCCTTCCCACGTATCTCTTTTTCTCTGACAGTTATAGAAGCTAGCTCCACTTCCAATGAGGTATAATCACGAATTTCAGAAGTGTACGGAAATTGTTCGATTCAAGAGGAAATATCGATTGTTAAGTTATTTCTAGAAAGACACGGTTGAGTTTTCTTCGATAACAGAAATTCTTGGCATATCTACGTTCCCACTGATAGATAGCGACTGTTGTCAAGATTTGTGATAAAAAGCCCCTGCTATTTTCCCTGGAACATAATTTCATTAAAAATTGTATAAATCTGGATTAAAATCACATTTTATATCGCGGTTAATAATGTCGATAAACGCTTCATTTTATGATGTCAAGCGCGATTAATTCAAGGATGTTCCCTCAAAGGAAGCGCCTATGCATCGTTACGGCTCTCCCTGGCGCTGTTCACTCATCGAGAATTCGTACTTTCTCATCGGCATTCACGACACGTGTTAACCCCCTCGTATGGTTTTATCGTACCCATGCTGGAACGATCCGACGATTGGTTTAGGCTTGAGACAATTTTTTGGTCGCATCTTTTCCTTGTTTCCTCGCATTTCAACAGGCGTAACGCGAGCGCGTGTGCGTCAGCTTCATCGAATTCACCAATGACGCGAGGTGTACGACGAAAACGGTACGACGAATTCATAAACAAAGCAACGATCTCCCCTTTTACCTTCCTATTCCAGGCTCCGACGCATTCGAGTAATTCGCTAATGTATGGCATTAATTAAGATCGGCATTCCGTTTCTGCTTCTGCCGTCCTGGGAATAAATTATGACGGGCGACGCTACCTTTCAAGTTCACCTTTTGCTTCGCCAGGTACCACCAGCAAAAAGAATGTTCACGGTTGTTCAGTCGACTTTCGGCGAACCGACGGAAAGATAGTTGCTTAAAATCGGTAGCGTTTTAATTGCCGCATACGCCGACTGTTTCTTCGCAAAACTCTCGATATCTTGGATTATTAGGTCTGTCGAAAAGTTCTGTCGTTTTTGAATGAAAAGAAACCGATACGTTTTCGATAGATTAATTGATATTTACCGAATAATATAATTTTTATGGTTGCTGATCATCTCTTCTTCTATATATTGAGCACATACATAGAAACGCAATGGTTGGAGGAGTCAATGTAGAAGTTTATGATGACATTATGGGACGGAACTTTCCGATAGACCTAATATTTCTGAACGATAAATTGCGAATAGATGCGCATCGTATCGCGTTACGAATTTAAACAATTGAAAATAGAACTTGAAATGGTTAAAGTGTCAACGATTCTGAAAAGTTTATCGCATTACAGAAGATGGCGACTGCCGTGGTCCAGATCGAGAGGGCCGGCACCTAGTCCAGACTCCAATTATGGTTTTCATACGCAAGCCAGGCAAACGGAAACGAACGCCGATAACCCTGCGGGCCCATACAGCGTGCTCAATTCTCAATCCAGCGGTCCGTATTCCGTCTTGAACACGCAAAACGGCCCATACACACCCAGCACGGCGTCCTACAGCGTTCTGGAAGCGCCCGTTCCTTTGTGGGGCCCGCCACCGCCGTACAGCGACCCAAATAGTCCTGCGCGTAGGCCGCAAGTGACCGAGCAAAGATCTAGGATCGCCAAGAGGATCGACAATTTCGAGAGCAACGAAGGTGAATCGCGGAGCATTTGACACGTTGATTGCCACGTCGTTCGTGAACGAGTTGCCTATGCCCATGCCTGTCGACGACGATGATTTCTTGTAAAAGTATAAATTCGTTTAAAAAAAAAACACGTTTCGTTCGAAGTCAGTTTCTTTAAAAAAAAATGGTAAAAGATGATCTTCAGAACATTTAGGGAATATTTTCAAGGTTAAATGTCCGCATAGAACTGGTTAGCAGCAACTTTTTCTCGTTCAAACATGGCGATCGATACGTCGAGAATAAGGAAGGTTCATCGAGACGTCGGAAATGTACATTTCGATGGATAAGCGGCAATAATGCGATAATAATATTTTAACGACAGATCACAGATCGAGATCCACTAAACGACCATCCGATAATTACGAGAACGCCGAGGAGATATCGAACAGCACCGACCCCGAGGGTGGGAACAACGGCACGATCAAGGGAAGAAGAGCGAGGAAGCCCCTGAAGGGCGTGGAGAACGGCGCCTTCCAGCAGGAACCGAATCCCGGCACGAAGCAATCCGAGAGCGAACTGTACTTCGGTGACGTGTCGTCGTGTTGCGGGCCCGAGAGCAGCTTCTACGATCTCGCGGTGGAGAAAGAAGGTAACAGATCTCATATCACTTGGTACCGATTCTAAAAGATCAATGAAAACGAACGTTAACCCTTCGCACTCCGAATTTTATTTTAACTTCGTTACCAGCAGCTCCCAACGCTTTTAAATATTCTATTTGATATTTACTTATTTTGAAAAAAGGATTTGGACATAAAAGAATGTTGAGTGGGCTTCGACAAAGAAGCTCCTGAGATAAAAACTGATGTCGAGTCACAAATCGACATAGGAGTGCAAAGGGTTAAAATATTGCAAGCCCAAAACAACGAACAACGACGTTCGAACATGCGAAAGCACGAAAGAATAAGTAGCACGCTATTAGACCCCATGTTGAAAGTTAAGGCGTTGTGGGAGCCGCGACTTAACGAATCTTGACTCTCAACAGGCGCGGAACACTCCGAGGGCGTGGATTATCTAGCGGCGCGTCTGGGCAAGCGACAGCTGTCCAAGAGATCGAGATTACCTCTGCCTTTGCCGAACGACGGCGGAGACATAGCTTCGGACAGCTACGCCAACAGTGACGAGCCCAGGAGCGCGAGGGGCCCCTTCCTGGCGCCGGACGCTCAGTACGAGGTGATACATCAGGGTCGGTATTCCTATTACACGTCGAAGGACGAGGAGGAGCTGCAGGAAGGACCAGCGACGTCCGGCTACTTCATAGAGGAGGAGGCGGACAGGCCAAGGGAGAGAGACTACAGGGACTATCGCGGTGGGGGTGGTGGAGGCGTGGGTGGTGTCGCGGTGAGTAGCGGCAGCGGGCAAGAGGACGAGACGCCTCAGTGCTGCTTGAGCGACTCGACAACCTTGGACTCGGGCTGGCAAAGTGGTGAACAGCAGCAATCCGACGACAACGTTCGTCCGGTCAACGTGTGATCTTTCGGAACTGCCAGGTGCCTCGAACGACGGTGCCATGAGATGCGTTCAGCAGGGGACGTTGATGTAAAGAAACAGTGCGAGTTAGACGAAGTTCGACGATCCGTGAACGAAGAGACGTAATTGTCGCCTTAGCCTTATGCTGTATCGTTTTATAGACTGATATCGACGTAGACGTCATAATATAGCTATTTTTGAAGATTATCGCGACAAACTATAATACATTGTGATTTGTGGTAAACGAACGAGGTTGAAGGTGGAGCTCGTCGTTTCGACGCTAGCTAGCGATGGACAATACGTAGATCATTAATGCTATTATCGGTATCATTGATATTATTATCGCGAGAACAGGAGGAAGAAAATGGCGAAGAATTTTCTAAGGAAAGGAAGCTGTAAGAACCGCGGAAAAAGGACGATAACGTAGGCGTATCCGCGAGGCGATTATTAGGCGAATATTAACTGTATTTTTGTTAATTAAATCGATAATGTCGAACGTTTTAATCGTAAGATAGTTGATCGTTGCTAGATTAGGTTAAGTTTACGGCGCAATGGCGGGGCGAGGAAGCTTTGAGATGATCCAATATTTATATAAATTCCGATGTTCGTCGCGCCGAAAAGCCGCACGAAGGAGCGCGAGTGTCTTTTTCCTCGCGACATCGCGTAGAAAAACGTCCATGTATAAAAGTGTGCTTTACTCTTGCCAATAATCCTTTTAGTTGTTAAACGTGATTACGATCTGCTCTATTATCTTGTTATTATCGGCAGATTTCGTCGATCAGTGATTTCGTTAGGTTCGTAGAAATTAGCAAATCTCTATCCAATTCTCTCTTTTTCTCCCTCTATTTGTCCGTCTGTCTATCTGTCTATTTACCGATCCATCCGGTTTACCGATTCTTTTCGAGCAACGTGAGATTACGTCGTAGGAGATGATAGAAATAAAATATCCTGCGTCCCTCCGCACAAGCAACTGAATTAGAATGCGTAACGCGATAATGAAGCGTAATTGTGTTCGTACCACCGATTCGTCTTAGTCGAGCGTTTCTAATGATAATTAATGGATATAACGAGCCAATCGAACGATGTAAGAATCTTAGCACCCAAATCGGGATAACGACGTCGTAATTCGTTCCACTGTATCTAAAATTACGATCTCGCAGGCAACATTTGTGACGATCGCGAGCAAATGTCGCGTAATTTAATCTTTGAACTCACCTTTATTAATTTAAAGAGCGTGGAATAAGTCGATGCAACGTGATCCTCGTCGACACTCGTACAATGCGAACACATAGGCGTTAAAAATGTAAAAAACTAAAAGTTCAAAGGAGAAACGTTTAGCCAGGATCAAAGTGTACTTGACAAGAATCACGTTGCTTGCACGTACGACGGATTCTTTGCGAGAAGTATGATAAAAAGAATTTGATTCGTTACTGAGCTTGGCGTACCTAAAAATGGTTTCTATTATCGCGACGATTTTTTTACAAATTCAGCGTGGACCAAGGAGGAGACGAAAAGCAGGAAAAGACGGAGGAGGAAGAAAATTTCGGAGACGAGAGAAAAGTTCCGCGTGTGAAAATGTCGGGTAGCGCGGAAAGTATAGTCGATTACCTGTCGCTAAGTTATGTATTCACGTACATGTAAAACACGAGGGAAAAAACAGACAACTAATTAGAAGAAAGAAATATTTTATAACCGAGCAGAGAGAATAACAGAGTCCCGCTTAACGGGTAATAGTTTAACGTTGTTTACTCGATAAAGTGTACCTTAAGGGCGGAGATCACAGATTTCTAGAGCTGATCCGACGTGCCAATCGAACAATGTAATTGATGATTATTAATAAAATAAAAAAAAAATAAAGCTGTTTTCAGTAAAGAAGACGAAACAGAGGAAGGAAGGAGAAACGCTGCGAGCGAAAGCGTCCACGCGAGATGTTTTCTAACGAGCAAATCCCATCCGTTTTTGCCGACGTTTATTTAGTGCCGTTGCTGTATCGCGTTGTAAGACTATCATCGCGGTCGATTGTGTCCCATCTATTTGCCGGCATCGTAACCACGTCGAGTGTAAAATATTGTAACCGAGAATGATCGAATCTTTCCTTTTCCATCGTAGAATTTATAATTACGTGCGTCAGAAAGGTAAAGATTGCGTAAACTATTGCATTTCTGGAACAGCAAACAGCGGTGACAGACGCGTGTATCTTCAAGCAAACGCAATCGAACGTTACCTACACTTGGAAATCATTTTTGGAATTTTGCGAAATCATTGTCACGCCATTCTTTAAATTATTTGTACTTGTACGATGTTTCTCTTTTTTTACATTAACAACGATCATAGTACAACGCCTTAAAGTAGGAGGAACAAATAGGGACGGCAAAAAACGTTAGTTAAATCGTTTCTAAGGTACAAATATACGCCGGAATCTCTTAATTAACTAGCGTCTACATCGAGACTGATCGAATCGATGGAAAATCGATCGGTTAAATTAAAAGACAGCGTCATTAAATTATTCGACCCGATCGAATCCGTTTCGATCAACTCGTTGACGTATCAAGTCTACGTAACAATTATCATGAATCCTGAACGATTTGATTTCGCAACTTTTTAAGCGTCGATCGTAGCGACGTCGTTTCGATGGTTTTAGGTCCTCGTAGAAGCGTACTGTGATATTTGCACGGCATTCGAGTTGCGATCGGCTTTCGGTTGAGCAAACGAACGACAAACGATTGCGTCGTGACGCGGCACCAGCGACCTGCAAACAAGACATTGTCCTCGCGATATGTCGCGCGAAAGACACGGGTGTGCACGTCGAACTTACGCGCGTACGTACGTAAATAGACCTAAGGAATGCAGCACAGAGGCGAGTCGTTCGGCTCGCTATTGTCGAACGTTTTATTTCTCGCGGTGTTACACCCTCGCCCCATTGGCCAATATCAGATTGTCGCGATTTCGCAAGAAGTGGCGCGAGCTCCTGAACTTTCGAAATGCCTAGGCGAGCACACGAAACCCCGACGCACTTCCATCGTATATACCACGTGTCTCGGGTTAACTTTACATGATCCAGATCGAATCGATCGATCGATCGGTCGCTCCTTCGTTATTGCGATACTCGTAATGGACCTTGGATTCTGTCAAGAGTCTCTCAAAATTGGATCGGTTCTTCTCTCGTAGTCGAGCTTAAACAAAGTGAATAAACAATAATGATTCAAGGATGGCCTAATTTTATGCTACGTTTGCACGTTTCTGTGCTTAAATTTTGTTTTTGTTCTGAACGTGCTTATTGGTTCTTTTCTTTTAAGGATATCAACATCCTCGACGGCGGAAGACAAATTTGGATGTTAAATCCAAATCGGTATTATCGATGTAAATGGGTGAATCTGATCAATATCGAATAATTTACAAACGAAGATTAATAATATCGCTTACTGCTTAAAGGATTATGTATTACTATTCTTATTCGAAAACAAAGTTACAGGTGCGGTTAAGTTAGAGCAGTGCGAAGGCGTCGAGAAAGTAAAAACGTCCTACGAAGTCCATAGTTCGTACGATGACTCGACGTGCAGCTTTCTTCCTTTTTTCTTAAAATCGTGACAGTCTGCGGTTAGTATAATACTTAGAACCCTGCGATCGTGGACGCATCATTGGCACACGTTACGATCCTGCGAAGCTAAAATCATTTCTTAACGTTCCCGTATTTTTGTCTAGACATTACAGATAACAAGTAATCAAGCCACGAACCGAGCAGGTTACTATAATTTAAAACTAAAACAAGCAACAAACTATAATTTAAAACCATTCGTTAGCGCAGAGCTGATACATACAATTAATGGGAACGCGAACACAGATTATTACACCGACGCTAATAAAAAGGCAGCGAGACACTTTCTAGAGTCGTTACGCGACCATCTCGTAACCCTTATAAAGCGCGGACTCGTTACAAATAATTAGCGTCGTCGTGTCGTTGTAGGTTGGTGCGGTTTAATTTACGTTAAGTTATGCAAAGAGATCTTATCGATCGATGGTTCCACCGAACGTCAGGCTTGCACCTCTATCATCAGCCTTTTATTAACCTATAAATTATTCGTAATAACATTTGATCTCGTTCCACCGGTCGTATTGATAACTCATCGATCGATCAGCCAGATCCTTCCTGCGAATCATCGAAGGTCTTCTTCGCGAGATAACGAAACGTGTTGGATCCTCGTCTTCGGATAGAAAGTTCGCTTGTATCTTAATCTACAAAACAGAGATCCAAAGTTTCGAGATCGACACAGACGTCCTAACGATTACATCGTCCTAAACCAAATTTCTTCAGCGCGATACGGCAGAAGTCACGCGTAGGAGCCTTCGACGATCCTATGGGCCGCCTGATTGGCTAGGAACCTCTCGACTCTCTCTCGGAACTCTCTGCTCGATTCCGGCAAAGGTAGCCTGGGCTCGGTACTCCGATAATTCTGCACGGCATCGACGAGACTCCTCTCGGCCGCGCCACCATGATCGTGGTCCAAGATGTCGGGTCTGGGTGCTGGTCGCGGTCTCCTCTTGTGTCCAAGCGCGGCACCGTTCGACTTCGAGTCGACGGCCGCGTTAGCCGCGTCTGCTACGTGACTGACTACGTGGTTCGTCTCAGTCGTGCGATTCATCATGCCACGCAAGGCGATCTTCGCGCTCAGCATTGACCAAAAGACCTCCAGCAGCGATGCCACTAAAACGTTCACCGTCAGCAGGGTCCTGTCGCGCGACGTGCCTCGATGATTCTCCCGCCAGTAGGACAGCATCTGATCGTCGATACGCGCCCGATCGGAACTGCCATGCATTCCCTCGGCACTCTCCCTTTCAAAGGAGTTCATCGGGGTGTTCGCGTTCAACGAGTCCTCAACATCGATCACTCCGGTGGAGGATGATCCTTTAGTCGCGTCTCCTAGGGCATCTTCTCGATATCCCTCGGCGTAAGTCGTCGACCGATTGGCCAGGTTGTCGTGGCCCACGATCTCGTCCAGCGGATAAGCGTGAGAACGATCCAGAACCTTCTCCAGGGACCAAAGCGCGCCGGTGCTGTCGCTCACAGCTGCGATGTCGAACACCGTGATCACGAAGCAGAGTATGGCTGCTACCAGGGAGAAAAGACTGCCGTAGAAAAAGATCGCTATGTTGCGGTCGATGTACCATCGTCTCCAGGCCAGTAGTCCGCTGGTGAACGGCACCAGGCAGGCGATCGACAAGATCGGTCCTTGAACGGAGAGGGCTAGGGTCCCCAACAACAGAGACAGCGCGCCTAGGCCGAAATGAACGAAGGACAAGCCGCCGATCGTCGATGCGGAATAGCGTCTCTCCGACGGATAGAGCGACGACAGGGGCGGTTTGGTCCTCACCTTTATCACGTACACGTTTTCCATCATCCTGGCGGTGGTGGACCGTTTCGAGATTCTTCTTGATTTCTTTCCCAATCGATCCTCCACTTTTTGAGAAGTTCGATGCGTTTTGATGCGATTGGATTGTCTTAGTCTAACTCGACTCCATAGATTTGGACTTGGGCGAAATTCCGTCAGATTCCGTACCTTTGCCGACCGATCCTAGCGGAAGTACGCTTCGCCTTCGTATTGGCAAGACAAAGAGCAGAAATGCTTCGTTGCGTGCTGGTAAGACCCACTCGCGCGTCCCTTTGCTCGTGCCCTCGATCTCCTCCCGAGTGGCTCCTCGCAAAGACGAGTTCCTTCGACGATTAGCCGTGTCTCACGCGATCCTCGGCGCGCAGGCGAATCCCTCCGACGGAAATCGCCGCGACGCTTCCTGCTGGCGCGAAACCGAAGGCACTTGACCGTGAAACACAGCGAACAGAAACCCGAGTGACCGCGTACTGCGAAAGCACGAAAACCGTAACGCGTCGCGCGTTTCCCGCTGTCGGAACGCGGTGTCGCGGTGCGTGACGACCCTTTACAGCTCGCTTCTTCCCCTCTTTTTTTCCTGCCTAGTATCCGCTGTCCTGGGAGACCCGGACGATCATCGAGGACGAGGTCTTTGTTCCTGCTATCGCGTTATCGTAGAAATTCAAATCAATTGAAATTACTTATCGCTTATATAAGAATTAATTTTTCTATAGAAGATATCGTTAATAGATAAGACGTGGCGACTGGGAAATGCTGATCAAATTCGAATTTGATGCGATGGTCGAATTTTGTAGAAATCGTGACGAACAATCGAAGCAGCTCAAACACGGTTGATCGATTTCTTCATCGAACGAGGATCTTTTGAATCTTTCTTCTTGATTTTCATGCCTCGTCGAATAACGATTCGACCACGACGCGATTATCCTCCAACCAGATCCAGAGTTAATTGAAATCTCCTGTTTGCCTCTCTTTGCTAAGCCACCGTACCGCCGTAACCACGACAACGTGGATTTCACTCGGCTTTCTACGAGTGAATCGTGTTTGCGTAATACGCCGATAACAACGATGACGACGACGTGAAAGAGGAAAGGTAGTCGTCCGCAACGAGAAAAGCAGCACAAGAAAGAGTAAGCAACGATCGACTGGATCATCGACTTATGGCGCTTTAGCAATGCGATTCTCGCGGTAACGCATTTCCCAACGATCTTGAGAAATCGATTATCGTGTTCCTTTCTCGGGCAAGCACTTTTAACGAGATCCTCGTCGTTTTGCTAGTCGATTCCGAGCGGTGATCGATTTGAACACGTCGATCGGTTTTCTTGCGGTTACGTCGATCGACTCTGAAGAATATCGTTTTTACAACGATCCAAGTAACATCGATGTTCTAATATTCACCGTTTTGTCGTGATAATTGTGCGTTGATCGACGACGTGTGTTTCTTGAGTGCTAAATTCGGTATCGGAATTGCATCTACTTAATCCAGTTGCGCCGCATCGTCGTTGGCAATTCCAAGCGTCGACAAGATTATCGTCCACGATTCGAGGGGTTCGTAAGCTTCTCTCGCACCTAACAGTCGTCACGACATCGTAGTCCCAATCGCGACGGATCCGTTCTGTCCGTAAAATCGCATCGAACAAATATCATTGCTCGATCTTCGTTTTCGCTGCAGTAATCGAATCTAAGAACGACACTGTCAGAAAAAAATCTTTTCTCGCGCATCAACGCGTCGCGACATCCTCGAATTTTCTTCCCTTTGCGGTCAAGACACGCGCGCGCGCGCGCGAACAAGCCGCTCGAACGATGACTGAACTACGAGGCTGCCGTTCGAGTTGAAATTGCTGCGAAATCTCCCGTGCACGTACCTCCCACGCGATCGACTTGCAGTGAAAGGGACAACGGAGAACGACGGATAGATGTACCTATCTATCTTTCTTTCTATCTATCTATCTATCTACCTACTTACCATCGAACGTTGCGTTTAAGCTTGATTCACATCGATGGTCCAGTCGCGGATCGATACACGAGTGGCATACTTCTTTGAAGAATCGATCTCAATCGAGGACCATGTCAAGATATAGAACGAAAAACGATCGTGACGTTTCCATTTTGTGGATGTATTTATGCACGATCGTTTTGATATCGATACAGCGATGATACCTTAATTGTTACGATATTGGTGAACCGTAAAAAAGATTTAGTCGTCTAAAAATTTTACCAAGGATCAAGCATCGATGTCCAGGTTGGATTGAAAAATGTGAGATTGCGTACGATCAAAGCAGGTCTATCTTAACTCGCATCCGAAGATATAGCGACGTTTAAGTTAAAGTTTTATGGGTCGCTCGATTTCACTGCACAATCGAACGTTATGAGTTAGGAGTTTGCAATGAAACTCATAAACTCGCGACTGCTCTCAGGAACCTGGTTATTTACGTTACTCGAACCTTCTTCCTGAATGCTATTGCTCGTTTCGCAAGTTTCCAAGTTTCGCGGATATTCTCGCTTCCGTGTGAACGTACCGTTATACCATAATATCGAAGCTACACCGTCAAGGAGAGAGAGAAAGAAAGAGGGAGAGACGAAGGGTGGGAGAGAAAAACAGATATACACGCAGAGAGAAACATGAAATCGGTCCCAGGGTCTCCCATCGGGGGGATTCGCGCGTATAGCCTAACCTTTATTGTTGACCGTCTAAACACGTAAGTAGGACGGTCGACCTTTTCCTTTGGTTATTGCTAAACAATAATACGCAGCTAAGTTTTATCGCCGTGCATTCGTCGTGACGATTTGACGATGACAATGGCGCTTCGCCTGTAACAAAGGAAAGACGACGGGACAAATTCTATTATTCGTATCTGCTTTTCCAAAATGTAATGTAATTTATTACGACTGCGTCTCCTTCGTTTTAACGACGGTTCCCTATTTTTAGACAAGCATCAGTTATTGCTATGGAAAATATCGCCGAAAATATAAATAAAAGCTTCCTTTCCTTTCAATTTTATATCATCTAATTTCTACGGTGTATTATGGAGCCTCCGCTGATTGTTACGGACGAAAATTATTTTGCAATATCGAACATTCTTGCAGACGTACACAAAATTAATTTATAGAAAATGTTAGCTAATTTAATTTTCTCACGATTTTTAAACACATACTTATTTCTTTAACGATTCATTTCTAACTAAACTATTGTATAGCTGCAGAAACAAAATGCTTTGAATCTGCAAACCGATAGGGATTTATATAGACATATTCGTTCTAATCGCGTTCGAAGTGCAATCACTTTTTTACATCGGTTCAAACATTTTGTTCGTTGCGCGTGTGCGATGTTTCCAGGAAACACTT
Organism: Liostenogaster flavolineata; assembly: GCA_025433975.1. Lineage (NCBI taxonomy): Eukaryota > Metazoa > Arthropoda > Insecta > Hymenoptera > Vespidae > Liostenogaster > Liostenogaster flavolineata. The sequence continues at coordinate 1,463,545 of JAITYT010000052.1, forward strand.
GAGGACTGCATCTCGCGGCTTCGTACTACGACTCTTACCGCGTTTTACGCGAGACAATTACAAATGGCACGCGTTAAAACGTGTCCAAAAACATAGGTCGAAGCTGGAGAAAAGCAGAGGCAAGGCTACCGCTGTGCGCGTTACGTCGAAGGAACCCCTCCTACCCCAGACTTTGTCTCACCCTCCATGCTGGTCCGTTCGGACGAAAGGACCCCTATTTTGTCCCGTGACGCGTGTACGTACCCACATACACGAACGACCACGGTGAGAACCCGTGAGAGGAGACGCGCGTGACGACGCGTGTCCAACGGAACGACTTCAACGCGTGCATCGCGCGCGCTTCTTCCGTCGATCGACGCAACGGCAAACCTAAGAGCAACTTTTAATTACGCGCACTTCCATACCGATCCAACGCCTTAGCCTAACTCGATGACGACATCGGACCTACACGACCGTGTATAATTAATTCATTTACGTAATTGGAAGGAAATGGGAACGTTACTTTGCATCTTCCAGCCGTACGGTCTTCGCGATGGCATTGCTGTTTCCACGTTCGAACCGCTGAAAGTCGAAAGCAAACGAAATTCCGGGAAGCAGAACGGAAAGATCTCGTCGCGAGAGACGATTCGATCAGACTCGAATTTGGGAATTCGAAATACGTAAGTCGACGACGAACGATTTAATATCGTCATTCCAATTTTCTCAGTTCGGAGAAGTTAACTTCGTGCTCGACCTGACATAAATCGCCCTGTCGTCGTAATGAAATTTAATTTCTCTCTCGAATATCATTCGACTCGAATAAACCGTATTTGTATCGCCTTGCGATCTCTCTTCTTGCTTCGCGCCAGACACCATTTTTATATAATGATACACTCATTCCGGTTTCGCTAGAATCTCACGCACGATCGACGCTTTTTTCAGACGCGATCCTCGTCATCGCGGTTACTTTCACGCGCTCCTGTTCACGGCTATCCTTAAGAAAATCTTGCCGGCGATTTGACGTACTTGCAGATCATTTTCCGTTGTTTCCAGGTACAGCGTTTATCGACGATTATTTAATTATTTACACGTATAGTCATAATTGCCTGACTTCTCGCTAGGATCATCGGCACTCGTACGTAAGAGGATACTAAGTTTGCTTAATGGGCATAGACGGGAAGCGTCGTTCGAATTTTACGACCTCGAGTCCGATCTCATCCCGCGGTTAAAGTCAATTCTTTCGCTCAACATTTTTACGAGATAATCGTAAAATACCGAGACGTGATTCTTCTGGAGTCCACATACGACCGTCCTTCGGACGCGTGCGCGCCAAACGTGCTGTTTGAATCCTTTTTCATTCGAGATGACTTTTTGTCCGTTAAAGCGGCATTTCGACGGTGCTTACGAGTCGCCGGTGTTATTCGGTTAACGCAAGAGAAAGAGACAAAGGAGAGAAAGGGACAGAATTCGTGTTTGTGTCCAAGGTACGTTCGTATTGGAGCAGCTGTTACGATTGGGGCACGCGTCCCAACGGTCGCGGCAGCTGTTCAGAAATCGAATACAGTACCCTCGGCTCGAGTTCCCTACCTACGACGCGTGCTGATATTTCGAACTCCCTATAGAACGAACTGCTTCGACCGCACAAGGTATTCGGAATATTATTATCACGATCGTAGAATTTTATTGGCTCGCGCACTTTATCGATGTAACTATGGTCGTATCGATAAAAGTCTTCGTTCTGTCGAAGAACTTTGTATACTTTATCGAAAGCAACTACGCGAACGCGTCGTTTCTCCCCATCCTTTTCCATGCCCTCTATCATGGCTGTCTCGCTTCACCTTAGACACTCGACGTCACGTTCTCATACTCGATGAATCGACCTTAACCCTTTTAGTACCGGACGACGATATATCGTCGTTTGGAAAAGTTTGGAGAAACGCGAAGGACGA
>JAITYT010000052.1:1468271-1493050 GCA_025433975.1 Liostenogaster flavolineata
CCTTTATTAATGACAAATTATATTGTCATTGAAGTCATTGAAGATTCATTGCACAATTGAAAGAATCGACGAAACGTTGTAACAAAGCGGATATTTACGGGTATTACGTGTAATAGCTTTTACGCATAATGATTATAATCTCGGAACGTAGCGAAACGGAACGTTGCATTTCTTCGTGGGAGCCGGCTTTGAATCGAAGAGAATATGTACTCACATACTTGTACAACGGGTATAAGTAGCTTAATGAAAATTGTGAAAGAATTTGTATAAATCGAGAAGGAAAATACTCTCGCCTCGATCGAATCCTAACATGGAAAAACGCGTTTGAGAACAGGTCGTTATAGCAGAGTACCCTCGCACGACGAAGATCCACCGCCTCTACCGGAAAGGAACGGTCAAGAACTTTCCATTTCACCGAGGAACAATCTAGCCACGCAAAAGCTTCACGAAATATTGGCAACCCCAAGGAAACCCAGATCCAAATCCGAAGAGAGAACGTTGTCACCGAGAAGACACCATAGCATGAACCATGCCGGCACACCACAGAGAAGAGCCATAACTCCGGGTGGATCACCAACCGGTAAGATTAGACGTTAGCTGACTACTCACGAACTAAACTAGCACAGAGAAGAGGGAAATTATCTACTCTTATTATTCGTCTGATCGTGAGTAAAAGCCATGTTTCTATTCAAACACAGTGTCATTAAGGCAAGAAGATGACTCCCTTTTTTGCTCTCTGTGAAATTAGTAGGGTCTTTATCATCGTCGCGTTCTCAATCTGCGACATTCTTCGAAATAACACACGAACTAGTGGTAACATTTTTTGCTTAAAAAAATTATAACTCGCAAATATCGGATGAAGGAATCTCTCCTCTCAAACGCTCAATATAATTCCATGCATACATGTATAAGGGTTTCTACGAGGAAATCGAATCAATGTTACGTTGCAGCGCAGCAAACTGACGCTAATAAGTCGCGTTATGAAAAGTCTATTCGATAGTAGCTATGAAAATAATAATAAGATATGGATGGAGAGAAACGAACGAATTAAGAAAATTAACCACGCGCTGTTGTTAGGTCGCACGTTCAGTCCGAGTCGTAGTACGCCGCACGGTACGCCTCAGAACCAGACGTTCTCAACGAACGGCCCGCAGACGTCGACGCCGAACAAAGAACCGACTGCGCGTAGATGTCTGACGCTCCTGGAGAACTCGTCGAGGCACCAACAGCAGCAGCAGCAGGATATCTGCCCCGCCAGTAACTGCGGCAGACTTCGGTACGTCGGCACAGCTCCGGTCGACCTTGCAACCCTGGGTCACGGCGATCCACCGCCTCGTTATGGCTATCTGGAAAATGGACCGGAATCTATGCCGATGGTTCTGTCTGGCTCACCGAGATATCAGATGATGCCGGCAAATCACAAAAGGAACGGTTATCAGAGCGTCGAGAGCGCCTTCATCGCCAGGACCGCCGTCGTAAGTGGCGAGAACTAGTTTCCATTCCTTTCTCTAACTCGACAATTCTAACTGTTCTTTCGAATTAAACTGTGTTAGTGATCACAAACTTGGTATCGACGGAAAATCATCATCCCCGATCGATTTTCCCTATTATTAGGATTGTTCTGGATTTCAGGTGCCTCCGTTGTCACCGCCAAACAGCGACGCAAATACAACACTGGCAAGCGGATTGGAAAAGAACGAGAGACGAAACGCACCGTTACTCTTAGTTTTAGTAGGCGTTTTAACCTGCGGCTTGGCCATCTATCTTTCATGGACGCAAGGGAGATGGTAAGATGCGATTCGTAAACCGTAAAGTAATCCAAATCGATCAAGAATGTACGAATTCGAAGTACGCATTTAAAATAGCGTCTAGAAATTATTCTCAGCCCTTCCAACGAAGGCGAAAAAAAGGAAGAAAAATCAAAGAGGAAACTTTCGCGTATCCGTAGGTATTACTTCGATTGCGCGGCGGGTTGCGGTGCGTGCTGCGCATTGGCAGGAGCCTGCAGAAGCCTACGTCGTACCTGGACGGGACTAGGCCTTGCCGGACTGTCGGCCTTGAGTTGCGCCGGACTTCTGTTGATGGCCGCCAAGGCGCCGAAAGCTGGTACGCCTCTTCACGATGTCACAGCCGGCGCTCTCTGCGGTGTCTCGGTCTTGGGTGCTAGTCTGGCGCTATTGGCCCTACTGACGCCGAAATGTAGCCTTGGCCGACACAGAAGGGTCCATTCCTGGATACCACGTTTGTCACCGTAACGGACGACATCTTGCGAACCTGGCCGCGAGACCGTTACGTTGCACGGATCTCGACACGTTCGAATTAATAAAATGAAAACGAGATACCTAGTCTAAACGTTTCACGGAATTCGTGCGCCTTAACGAGCTCTAGGATTCTCCGTATGATAGACTATATGTATATGGTTGAAAACGAATCGCCGTTGTCCTTCCGTTGCTAAGAACCGAGGATGACGTAGTTGCCAAAACGATACTTAAGCGTCTAATTCGCGTGACTTAAGTTACCGCGGTAACTGTAATCGCACCCAAACGAATAAGCGACCTTGTTGTAACGGTAAAGGAAACGCCTCGTATCTCGAGCGTACTCCGATGCTTTACATTAATAAACATTACGCACTGAATGAAACCGTTCCATGACTTGTCCTGCTCCCAAGCGTCACACTTCGTAGAAGAGCTGTTCTAGGGAAACTCCCACGCGTAAGAAAAGTCGAAAACACGTTGAAAGTTTCCACGAGTCCGTGTTATTCGGTGCGTCATCGACGATATGCACTGGTCTTATCTCGGATTCGCGAAAGAGGAAGTCGAGTTCCTGTCGGTTGACTGCCATCATCCGGGTACGAATCGGATCTCTCGATATCTGGGCGTTGAACAGCGTTGGCTTGGAGACATCGAGGAGCCATTTTACGTCGTACGATTCGCGCCGTGAGATCTGTGCTTTCGTTCCTTTCCTCCTGTTTTAAAAGGCGACCTCCGCGTTCGGTTGCCGTTGGAAGGAATTCGATGATCAACGCGTAAACGTCTGGTAGGCGCGTTTCTCGGCTGAGATCATCCCAATAAGAAACGTTGAAGCGTCGTTCGATGAAAAACGCTGCTCGATACGGTAAAGTTTCGTCGTGTTTCGTCATGCGTGTCTCGATGAGAACGACGGGGTGGAACGCGTCGATCAACGTCTCTTTCGAAATATTCGTCCATCGATAAAAATCGAATCGAAACGCCAATTCGTTCAGCATGGCCTGTTTCGTGCATCTACCCGCGCCTGTTTCGTCGTCCCTCCTTTTTATTCTGCTCTTCGCACTTTCGCGAGTTTCCAGCAAACTTATTCTTTTCCACGGTTCCTACGTAGATAATTGGACCGCGGACAACAGAAAATTGATGTGCGTGTCCGAAGACGATGGTAGTGCGCTTGTTTGGAACAGCAATTTAATTTGGCGTACCATGTCTTATCGTGACTCGGACAGGAAGAGCAACATGGGTGAGTTCGTGCAAGATCGCCATTATGACCATCGGAATCAACGTTTTTCCTTGCATCGCTGTGAATTCCACGGCTAATCCTGGAAGAATTTGATCCTTAAACGCGGCCATTTCGAATTTATAGCTTTTTACGAGTATAGAGCCAACAATTCGAAGCATCGGCAGAGCTCGATAAACTGTCCATTGACTTCATTCAACGGGTGCACCTTGCAGTGGTACATGAAAGGTTGGACTTTAACCAATTCGATATCGCATCCAATGGGACCGGTCTTCGATCGTCGATGGGAAGGTTCGATACGATTATAAATTGGATTATTCGTAAATATATATAAATCCCATCAATTTTGCATAATTTAATACCATACAATTGCATAATCTTTGAATCGTGGATTTTCTCCGTTCTCTCTCTCCTTTTTGTAGACTTCAAAGAGAACGAATATACCAGAGAATATCGTCTGATTGGCGAAGTACAGAAATCGAGCTCGACTGTAATTTCGGTTCGTGGTTCGGATAATGCGCATTTTCTGCTTTGTAACGGAACAAATTACGCGTCAAGCTTTTGTTACTGGTTCATCATTGGTGGATGGGATAACAGTCGCTCGATAATACGAAAGTGCCCCTCTGGTGTGCCTCCGGACAGACCACTCGAAAACACGGAATGCGATGTAACAAAAGCGATTTATCGAGTAAGTCAGTTCGATAATTCGAATATTTCTCAGAATCGCGATGGTATTGATCGAACAACTTTAAACTACTTCGTTCTAAATCAAACCTCTATGTGAAAGTTCAACAGTTTTTTTTTCGACAGTTTTTCGTCCTTACATTAAGTAACCCTAACCTTGAGGTCAAAAAAGGACTGCATCTTTTTTCATTTATTTTACAAACTCGATCGTTTATAAAATTAGCTAAAGAATTCGTTTAAAGGGATATTCACTCGTGAAGAAACATTCGAGAGTTGTAACGTAACTTTTCGTCGATTTAGCACGCACCGCTTTCAGCGACAGAATGGAGAACATTCATTTTTACGTGGAATAACACGAGTGGTAATTTATCCGTCTTCGATACCAACACTATATTGTTAAACTACGTAGACAAAGGACCATTACCTAACGCCACGACGGATACGTATCAAATGTTCGTTAGAAGTTTAGATAGAATACTCCTTCGTATACACGAATGTAAGTTTGAAATCTTATTCGATAAAATTATAAATTAGTAATAGCATAAAATAGTAATAGTATTATATTGATAATAGATAATATAATAAATGGTTCTATTACTCTGTTGGTTTTCTCAAGTTCACTCAAGTAACTAAACTAAAAACACCATAAACGCAAAAAATATCGTAACTTTCGCTTGAATACGTTCCAGACAGTTTCCTTTATACAAACGACATCGAAGCAATCCTAGAAAGTCCCGAAATATATGTTGAAAAAGCGACATTGTGCTTGGAGATGGTGATTGGTTTGTGCGCTGATTGCGAAATGAAAATTGTCTTAACCGTAATGGAAAATGTTGATTATTCGCAAACCTTGGTAATCGTAAAGGGATCGTCTGTTACTGCGAATCACGGTTTACCAATGTGGCAATACGTTCGAATCAATAAAACTATCGATTCGAAGTTTTCGGAGAAATTTTCAAAATTGAAAATGATACAGATGGCCACAAAAGACGTCAAGAGCCCGTTTTGGGCTGTTACGAATGTTAAAGAGTGTTCGCCAATAGGTAAGGAAAATATGTATTTTTATCGATACTACCTATGATTTAGTGACAGTAAGAGAGTACTGTAAGTAACCTTCGACATCTTCGTATATAGAGATAGTCGTTAACAAATATTAAAATAAAGTTGAATAATTTTATTCTGATCCATGTATCACTCTTAATTAGCGCAGAAAACGTATTTGCTCCTATTTTTACGTTTTCTTTCTTTTTCCTAGGCACCGTGAGAATCGGAAGCATGCAGGCCTCGCAGGACTATGATAATAATTATTACTGGCCTAACGTAACTTGTCAAAAGATATTCTATGACGGAGGTGAAGTCGTCAGTTCCATAAACGATATTTCCCGTAATTTAAAACAACGTACGTCACTTATCACATTGACTTGATCTTTGACAACGGATAATTTCGTCCGATTCTTCTAACGGATTTCTTGCAAATCTTCTTGACAGACGATACGCAATGTCCAATGGGCACGCTAGGTCCGTTTTGTGCCGTCAGCTGTTCCGATCATTTGGGAACCGGCTCGAAATGCGCTAAAACGATAATTTGCTACAGCGATGGATGTACCTGCTCTCCGGGCTTTGTAGGCAGCATCTGCAGCATCGGTAACTCATTACGATACCAACCACTGTAAACGTGAAACGATACGAATCTTTCGCTTCTTCCGATCGACTTTTTCATTCCATTCGATAGATTCATATTAAGATTTGACGACTTTGCGATTTCCATAGGCACATCCCAAGTAACGCGATACCAGAAACCGACTAAACGTCGATGTTTTCAGAATGCCCGACCAACAAATACGGATACGCTTGCCAAGAATATTGTGGCCATTGCCAGATCGAAAATTGTAACTTCATAACGGGAAAATGCGCCTACGGTTGCAACAATGACATGACGTACCATGTTCCACCCTACTGCAAAATAGGTAACCATATACAAGAAGTATTATCGCGACGATAATTACTGTCCATCGTGAAAATAAAGACTGAAAACCGGAATGTGATTTTTCATTAGAAGCTGTTACTTTTCGTCTAAATTCAAATCCGTTCTCTCGTAATAACTTAGTCAGATCGAATCAGTAACGACAAGCGTTAGAGCGTTGGAAATAAAAACTTCACTTCAGAAGTATATTGAAGTAACATTTAATGGCTCTTATTCGCGAATTAAGCCCCGTTCCTTTTGAAAACCTTTAACAAAATTTACCATCGTTGTTTCAAAGAGATCGGCAAACCACCAGCTCCAAATATTGATTTCATCAACGAAACATATGTTCGCGCGAGTATCGTTGTGACAGACGAATACAAAGAAACTACTGGGAAGTACGTCTTTAGGATACAGGTGAACAAAAATTCTCATAATTAAACATTGAAACGTCTTGCAATGGATACTAGTCAAGTTGATCGGATGCCAACTGCGTTGATCTATTTATTTCCTTTACAGAAGGAAGGCAGCGATAACATACGTGACTTGGAAAAAGTAGAAACGATTTACAAGAATAATGTGATTATGAACACAAGTTTGGACGATTTAAAGCCTGGCAAGCTCTATTGGATCTGGAGCATCTTAAATATCGAAAAGATGATACTAACTGGAGATGCACGAAAGTTCATGACGAAATGCACCCGTATGTCGCTGATGTTTTATAAATTTTAATTTAATTATGAAGTTGTAATTTTAAAAAATACTATTATAATAATTGATAGCTTGATAGTCGTAAAAATGATGTATGTTTTCTTCGATATTAGTAACAATTCGATATTAACAACGTTTGAATTTTCTTTTCAAATTATATTTTTTAGCGAGTACGAATTTCGGAGTGAATATCAAGGATACCTCTTTGATAATCAAAATTGAAGAAAAGTTAGCGGTAGGTTAAATTTACATTGGCAAATTATCCATAGCTTTTCATACGATCACACAACACATTAACTGCCTTTTTTGACGATAACAGGAATACTTGTGTCCACCAGACTGGTACAATGTACTTATACGCGAAAATGTGACAGGAAAGGTAGTTGTAAGGCTGGCATTGCCTGATATTCCGTACGAATTTTTGGGCTTAACGCCGTACACCGCTTATGAAGTCATCGTGAATAGAGACAATGGAACGTTCTTCAAGCAAAAAATACAAACTCTTGAAGGAAGTTGGTAACACATCGGTTTCTCGAATATCACGGAAATTATCAACTATGATAACTATGCAGGGTGTGTCGCTGTAACTGGAATCGGTGAAATATTTCGAGAGAAAGATATAAGTTATAAAAATATATTATTGTGCGCGAGGTTTCGACGCGGCATTATAAATTATTAAACTCAAACGAAGAACGATATAACATTTATTTAAAGAATATATCAGTATGACAGGATAGATTAATTAATTCGTCAATTTTGTATAGCTCAAGAACCACTTATCTGTCTCTTCTTATTTATTATCCAGTTGCATGACAACAATATATTTTTATTACAATTGTTTAGAGATATTATGTGGTATAAATACTTTGTTTCTGAACAATAAATGATAGAGGATATATCAAAAAACTAGTTAATTTTTTTGAATAAAATTCTGCATCTTTTTATTCGTTATGTGATAGTGTTTGTTCAATCAAATACAGTGACTTATTATGTGATATCATTTCGTGCAGAAAAAGTTATAAATTAAATCTGAAGTTAAATGAACAAAGAATTATCTATTAATAAATAAGCTTAAAATTTGTTGCGAGTTTAGCCAAAATGAAAGTCAACGACACACCTTGTATACATATATCATTCGTAATTTTTACCAATGTGTTGATAATCATTAACAGTGCCATCTTCCGTAACGAGCCTTCGAACTCGCTTATCCAATGAAGACGTAGAACTACTATGGGATCCTCCTATACAACCAAATGGAAAGATCGTCAAATACGAAATTAAATGGCAGGTAAATATATAAAAATCGAGTTACGCAATTACGATGCATAATTAATGCACATACTGATTGAATCAAATTGTTAAAATTGTTAAAAATCGGGAAATCGACTTCAATGGGTTTTTCTGAAATTACACAAATTTTAGGTGACGGCGTTTTGTGGCTGCGAAGATCAGAATTTAAGTTCTAAACTATTTGAGATTGAATCGTCCACTACAACGTCCACCTACTTCGAATTAAAAAATTTACATCCTTACGCGAAGTACATGGTAACGGTCGCAGCTTGGACGTCGTTGAAGCGCGGAATCGAGTTGAAAACGGAATTCGTCACAAAAGCAACTGGTAAGCAAATAAAAACCATCGCTCGATCTCTTGCTAATTCTCCTCATAAAAAATAATACAATTTTATAATTGTAATAATTTTAATAATCACAAGTTAGCAAACCATTCTTCATTCGAATCATTCATTATACAAAGATAGATCATCATATGATATAAAATAATATTGTCGATCGATACAGTACATTAGTATTACAAAATGTCTATGTTAATAAGCCGTGCTACTTTATGTTTCATTTCCAATCGCTTGAAGCTGATCGTAAATAGTAACTATTGTTCGATAAACACAAATTTCCGATTTGCAGATCTTCCTTGGTCAAAATTCTACAATTTAAGATTCGTTGACAACGTCCTGTATTGGGACCTGCCGCAGGATTGTACCACGATAACCGGATCAATCGAGGTGACTAAACTCATTATTAAAGGAGTCAGTGAGGCCGCGAAGAATTTTTACGAGGAAAGACAAACCAAGAATAGATACTTTAATCTCACCAAAACGAAAAAAGCTACTTATGGGGTGGAACTTTACAAAGTTAAAATCTTTCCAATAAGAACTTACAGTGCACCATACAACTTATCGACCGTAGAGGAAATAGTGATCACGACTCCTCCAAAAGGTAATTATTACTCTATCCTTAATCCGTCATAATAAATTAATTTATTACATTGATATCTGTTTGATTTCTAATGGTAGTTGTAACCACTATAATCATGCTGGCGTAATTTGTAATAACATGACTTTTGTTGCATTTTTAATTTCAAGAAGGATTAATTTTATCCATGCCAAAATATGTCATTACGAATCATATAGCGTTTGAACAATCACCTCTGTAGTAATGTAAAAGTCAAAAAGTTCAAATTATACAATTTTGGGATGATAAATTATCTTGCCCCATTGGACATAAAATTAAGCACATTTCTTCTCCTTTTACCTCTCTTTCTTTTCTCTACCTTTATTACGAAAAACAATCGATCATTGTTTTATCAATAGCTCCGCCTCCGGTGAGAAATTTTGAGATATACGAAGTTAATTTCGATACCACTACGGCATCTATGAGATGGCAGCAGCCATTGCCACCCAACAATGGTGAATTGGATCGTTATCTGGTCAATGTCTGCTCTTCGTTATGTGAGAAATATTTCGTAAAGCCAGAACAAAAGTGTGAACTCTGGGACGATTATATCTGCACGAACGTCAAATTATCGAGGAACCAGTACAACATCTACGTGAGTGAACCAGAATCAAACTGATTAACATCAGCGTCCCTCTAGGGGAATTCATTCGAATTGATTCTATTCTTTACGTTACAGGTGATGGCGTACAACAAAAACGTCACAGAAGTTGGAGAAACCATCTACGTGCGTTACATGATGCATGAAAATTGTAATTGCTAACATTATTTCTCTAACGACTCTAAAAAAACGGATCATCTTCGAAAATCTAAAACGTCGAAAAAATTTTCGTAAATGAACGATTCGTTCGCACTTTGATCGAAACCTTTTCGTCGATAGTCTACCTTGACAATAAACGTTCACGAATCTTTCCGCTATTTTTCTCGTGTTTCTTCTTCTGTTTCTATTATATCGATAACCTGCAACTAGGAAAGAAACGTCCATGATTTGTTAATGATTGTCAAAGTAATCTCGCCTACTCTGAATAATTGATTACGAATCGGGGTCCTTTAGTAGTAGATGCGGATCCAACAAAAGAATCAAAGTCGATTTTGCCTGTTACCAACGTTGCTAGCTCTTAAAGTACAAAACATCTTTTTTTAGATCTTGTTGTTTTACACGTCTATCAAAGTTTCGTCAAGATTAAGTACTGTTCACGAATCAACTCCTTTCAATACCGATCAATACCAATAATATCGTGATAGTGTCGATACTTGGTGCTAATGAGTTGCCACAAACGTGCTTTTACGTTGGCCACTGATGACCACGCCAGTAGTGAACGTGTTAAAATAAAGAAAAGAAATCCTAAATCGAAATCAACTCGACAAAACTAACTCTAGACCGTTTTTACGCTTTGCAGTGTCGGAGGCGCCGAAGTACGTTACAGTACAGGCGTACGCAGCAGGAGTCGTCAACGTCTCTTGGCCCCATCCTTGGAGAACGGGTTCGTCCTTAAAGCTGTTCTACATCTACGCCAAGATGATATCGACGAACCTCAGGGAAGAGATCACGAGCGCGAAAATCAATGCGCTTTACAAACATGAGGTCACAAGTTACAAGCGCATTTACGTCGAACAATTGAACCTGCTGCCGTCCTCGGTCTACTCGATATCCGTTCAGCCAATCTCTGCGAACGAACAGTATGGTAAGCGTAAGAGCGAGAAGGTAACAACGCCGACGTCGATCAGTTTCGAGGGGCCGCTCGAATACGAGGTTTACGAGAGCGACGCGATAATCAGCCTGAGAATACCGAAGATCGCGAACGACACGAAGAGCAGCATCGCGCACGTGGTGGTGAAGGGCTCCTATCCCTGTCAGCATCATTCCTCGCTCGGCCCGGAGCTCAGTCAACAGGCCGATGTGATGAATTACGAGATTGCTTGGCGTGCCGCTACCTTCTCCGTGAGTACTTGGACTTTTTGTTTTGCGGGCTGGAACGCGGGTGTTGTTAGACCGAACGACAGGTTCGTGCTGTTAAATTGGCATCATGGATGCGAGAATCACGAGTGGCGACCCCCTTCTCGTTGAACGAATCGTCGTTAAGGACGATCGCAAGGAACTCTTTAACCCTTTCGCTTTATTCGAGAGCCGACTAAAGTCACTCGATACAAACAAACAACGAATCAAACGCCAACAAATACGAAATACATGCTCGTAAGTGAATTGTAGACTCGTATATAATGCGATTAGGTAATAAGAAACGACCTAACTACCAGAATAACTGCCAAAAGCAAAACCGTTATCGCTCGCAAACTACCTTATTTTATTAAATCGAGTGTTACTCCAAAATAAGTTTTTAAATAAAATTGTCAACCTCAGATTCGCATTTAATAGGCCAGAAACCTTCGAAAAAGTGTGTAAAATATTAAAAATTCGATCTTTCATTTTTTCGCATTTTTTTAAAGCATAGCGGCCGGTTTAGCAGAAACGGTTTGGTATCTATGTTTGTATCTATAATCGTCTCGCGTAAATCCCAAACGCGATTGCAATGATTTCATTTTATCGTAGACAGACGAGTACGCCGGAAAAACCTTCTCAGTCGGCGACAACAGAATTTACGGCGATGCTACGAACTGTCCTTTGAAATCCGAGGAGTCCTATATGATTGTCGTGGTTGTGCAAGCGAATGAAAAATCGATGAACGATCAAACAATAGTGGCAAGAACAATATTGATCTACATTGGCGAGCCACCGAAGAAGCACTACGAAGCGTGGCTCATTCCGATTGCGATAGTTCTTCTAATATTGGCCGCGGCTTTTTACATTTATCGAAGGTTGTAAGACGTAATGTGAATCGAGTTGGAAAGCGAGAAACTCGACGAGTATTATATCGTAAAATATACAAAGAACCGCGTCGCGCTTTCATCAATTTTTCCATTTTGACGATTTTTTCGCTTCCCTTCGCTGCTTCGTTCCATTTCTAACGTCTTTCCGCCTTGTAGAAGAACGAGAAACGTAATAAAGAATATCGACGTTCCATACGAGATGCCGCTCTCCGAAAAAATTGAAAACTTTGAAAATAATATCAACAACACCAAATCTAAAACGTCGACGCTCACGCTCGTGCCCACGCCTACGTCCGACAAGGACTCCTTATCGTCTGAGAACATTCCGCACGCTCCAACGGTTCTTGCCGAAGAGGTTCAAGAGGAAGACCGTAAGACACTCGTCAAGGTCAAGGATTTCGAGGACTACGTGAGGAAATCGATAAAAGCGGATCTTCTCGACAAGCAGTACGACGTGAGTTTTTTCCAACATGTTATCAAAAAGGAACGTGGCAAGATGTACAAAGTTGTTACGCGTCTCTTTAAAGATGTTTCCAAGAGGTCAAACAAAATCTTGGGATTACGGAAAGCTGCCGCAGAATAAATCGAAGAATCGTTATGCAAACCTCATAGCGTGTGAGTACTATCTTCGATTTTCTCATTTGTCATTTAGATTCGACGATAAAAAGTTCCTGATTCCCTTTGTAGATGATGAGACACGCGTGGTATTGCAGAAACTAGCCGACGATCCTTATTCCGATTACATCAATGCGAATTACATCAAGGTGATATAATGAGCGTCAATGAGCGTAAATATTATATCGTTTAGCTAACTATTTATCGTAATCCTTGTGTGTAGGGTTACAAGAAGGATAGGCATTACATAGCGACCCAAGGTCCTAAGAACAGTACGGTCGTCGATTTCTGGCGTATGGTCTGGCAGGAAGACGTACTCATCATTTGCATGCTGGCGAACGTAATTGAAGGCGGAAAAGTGAGAACGATGATTTAACGACCGCTGAATAAAATTACCCCAGTCATTCGATGGAACTGTAGTAAGTCGAAGCGAATTTATTTGCAGACCAAATGCGAACAGTACTGGCCAGATATCGGTAAAAGGAAGAAGTACGGAGAGGTGACCGTCCTGAATGCCAAGCACAACGTCTTCGCCGATTACACGTTTCGAACGCTGCATGTGACGCGTGGAGATGAAACTCGTAAAGTAATTAATAGTTGTCCCGCTGATGTTGCGAAAAGAGATAAGTGATTTTTCGATGAAGCAATTGGTCATAATAATTAAATGTTAACCTTTTTTAGAGATGAAATGTGTTTCTCGAATTACAGGAATTTTTTGTAAGAGAAAAATTTGTTTAATAAGATATCATCTGAAACTCATAATTATCAATTCCTTTCTTTTTATGACGTTAAACTAATGGAATATTTGATGAGATTATTATAAAAATTTGAATATTTTGCGAAATTGCTAAGATAAGTGTATAGAATTTGTCTAGTATGGGTAAGTTTCATTCAACGTAGGAAGATATAAAATTTTAGAATCAAATTGATTTTTGATATGATCTTCTATTCCGCTCGTGTTTTTGCATTGCCAAGAACTACATTGATACTTTTCGATCTTATTTTACAACTATTATATTCTTTTCTGATCGGCACAAATTAGATTGAACATTTACACTACACGGCGTGGCCGGACCACGGTATTCCATTGTACACACATTCTGTGGTAACGTACTTGAAGAAACTACTAGCAACATCCACTGGTATTGGTCCGGTTATCATGCATTGCAGCGCTGGCGTTGGAAGAACCGGTACCATTATTTTGTGCGATATATGTCTACGACGAGCCGCAGTTGAAGGGGTAAGAAATGTAATATGTACTGAGAGTAAAGAGACCTTTGTTCAACTTATTCATATACTTGATCATTGCAAGAAGATTACTGAAATACTTTGCAGGTAGTTGACGTTCTTACAGAGACGCAATCTATCAGGAATCAAAGAGTCAATATGGTAGATAACAAACAGCAATACCTATTTGCGCACTTGGTACTAGTTGAATGTTTACTTTCCTTACCTACTGCGTTACCGTGTAACGATAATTTGCCAGCGAAAATACAAGAAATGAAAAAGCAGTTATCTCTACAAATTCAGAGGTATATTTTAAAAAGAAAATGAATAAAAGGAAAATAGTTCTATAAAATGTTTCCTATCGATCTAATACTTTGCATTAGATTTTTTGTAGATAATAAAAAGCACAAAATAAAAAGGCATTAAAAGATACTCGTAAAATATAAATATAAAGCCTTCCTGAATGCTCTTATTTCTTAGGCTCGAAAACACTGCGTGGCAAGATGCAGCTCTTCGGCCCACGATATTTCAAATGAGGTTATCCGAACGCAACCTTGCGAAAAACAGATATCCAGAATTAGTTTTGAGTTTAGTAACATTTACGAATCATTACTCTATCCATCAGTAACTAGAGCTACCTCCTGAAACCATACCTATTACTTTTTATTTCCAGGCAAAGTAAATCGAGTATACTTAAAACGATATCCACCTGCCGATGAGGATAGCGATTACATATCAGCGGTATACGTAGACGGTGTAAGAGTACAAAACCAGTATTTAGCTACACAACTACCTCTTCCAATTACGTTTAATGACTTTTGGAGAATGGTAGCTGAATTTAAAGTGGAACTGATTATTATGTTACAACCTATCGATCCGGATGATAATGTAAGTCGTCATTGTTTGATATGTAGCATAACTGTCTTGTCAATTATTATTCATTCATCACAACGTTGATCAATCAATTATTTTGGGAAAAATGAAATTTTAACAATAAAACAATTTGATAATATTTTATATCACTTACAAATCTTCTACGAATAAAAAATCTTTTAACGTTAATCCATAAATATAAGGTAAGATACGAATATCAACACTACGATGACAACAAAATTGTTTAAATCCTTGTATCACAATAGACTTGCTGTCCTATCGCTCCAAGAAACGGAGAATTTAAACCTACGCCATACATAAACGTTATTACGAAGGATATCACTGAAATGGAATACTATACGTCTCGCAAATTGGTGCTGATGGACAAGTCACAGGTAGAATTTAATCATTTATTTCAATAATGAATGTTACGTATTAAATATCCTAGCATTCCCTTTAGAAACCCGTGGAAGAACAATCAGTGACGATACTAAGTTGTACGGAATGGGCACCGGGTAGAAACAAGGATCCACCAACTTCACTTGTATTAGTGACGCTGTGGCAAGCCGCAGAACGAGTTTCAAGGGGTGATGGACCTGCTGTGATACTATGCCAGTAATGTGATATTATTCGTTTAATCACGTATACGTTTAATTTTCAACCGTAAAATCCACTTAATATTTATCGATCTAAAATACCTAACTATATTATGAATTGTAACAGTGATGGTGTGACTGGTTGTGGTCTTTACCTGGCATTGAGTTTTCTTCTGGAAAGGATGGCTGTAGAAAGAGAATGTGATGTTTGTCTGGCAATTCGTGCAGTGAGACGTTCAAGACCAGATTTCGTTCGATCTTTCGTAAGTAATAATGATCTTAGAGTATCCCTGAAAATATATTTTAAATATATGAATGAATTATAGAACTGTTTCATGAACAGAAATATGGAAATTGGAAGAAATTTATACGAAAAGAATTTTGTTTTACAGGAACACATGGAATACTTGTATGATGCGGCATTAACATATTTAGAATACTTTGAAACGTATGCAAACTTTTCCTAAAATCCGCGTATGAACTTATGTCGCAAAATATTCTTTATATTTTATCTTCTGATCTTCCGATATAAAATAAATAACTATCTCATTGATATAACTAAAGATAAATAGAGAAAGATACGTTTGTATATAATTTTACACATTTGGTTTCACATGATTACACATGAAGGCTTCGTTAAATACGTGTCTTGCATAATGTGTGAATGTACATATTGTTAGAGAATATACATACAAAGCGCGATATATAAATATATGACTAATCTTCTAACAGTGTGTATAGAAAATTATATACATTATTATGTATATGTAATTTTATGTTATGTATATCGGTATAATGCCATATAAAAGTATTTTACTTTTTTTATAACATAAGTACATTAGGATCTCAATTTGTCGCACTTCGAACATCACTTCACAAGATTCTAAAATATTTTCGTGTCATTCTTATTCGTGCTTAAATTATTTTTATCATATTTACAATTTAATTCAGATAACACTATAAAATAATGTCAATGACGCTATGTGATATGTTTAATTACTTTTACAGTACTGTAATTCTATGATATTTGATTATTAATTTTTCCCCCTTTCTCTGTGTCTTACTTACTTCCAAGGTAAGCAACTTTCATTCCTATATAATACTACTGCACATTAAAACTGTTAAGTGACCAATAATTTATCTTCTGCGAATATTACTCTGTATTATAAAAACCTGGATTATTAATATTTCAAGTATACAAATTTGAATTTATATTAAAAATTATTCGAAATACCGTTCCTAAAATGTGTCTGCATTATTTAAAATACGCATGTGTAACAGTATGCGTACGAGACAAGCAAATCTAGCGAACGAATGTCGCGTGAAGATAAGATCTCGTAACTTCGACATTAAGAAATTTCGAGACTAATCAGTCTTAGTGCTACCGGTAAAAGAGCGGAATTGATTTTAAAAAAGACGTATCACAAAAGACGAACCATACGGCGTCAATCTATGAACGTTGAAAGAGTCGGTAAAAGAATTTAGAGGAGAAGGTGATTTCTTTAGAACATGAATTAATTATATCAAGCTAAAAGATAAATCGTTAAAATAGTATAATGATAAGCCTAAACACATTCAGATGCACTCTGACGAATTACTGAGTTAATAAATTTTGTCGTATATACGGGTTTAGATTAATAATCAAGGGTCAAACGAATACAAATATAAGAGTAGACGATACAAAAACAAATATTTCTTTTTTAGTAATACCGAACAGCCTCAGTTATTTTCGGTAGAGGCTTAATACAGTCTTCTGTATTTAGATCGTCAAAACCATTAATTGATAATGATAAAAACGAGAGTCTCATGAAAATTATTAATATTAGTGTAAAGGAATTTGTAAATGAGGAATAAAACAAATCGTGCGTCAATTCGGAAGTGTCGCAGTCAGATTGTTTTCGTGATGAGTTAAGACATTTAAGTAGGGAGAAAAAGATAGCGCTATCTCAACCCAATGTTTACCACTTTCACCATTCTCCGTCAAGAAGGAAGGAGTTCGACACGGTGTTCCAACTGTTCCAATTAAGTTCACGGTTCAAAGGACCGTATAAAGTTATTAAAGTGTTAAAAAAGGGTCGTTATATAGTGGCAGGTGTTAAAGGATTTCAGAATAGTTAACGACCCTGTAAAGGTGTTGGGAGGCGAGAAAGATGAGAGTATAAGTAAGACGTAAGAACAATCCATTACGTTGCGTGGCTCATAGATTTACTTCACTTTAACTTGAACTTTACTTATTTTATTAGCGTATATTTTTTTATTACTTATTTCATAATTGTATGTCGTTGCGTTATTTAGTTCTCAATGTATGTCAGTTTACTATTTTGTTTCTTACTATATTTTGTTTATTGTTTGCGTTAGATGTTCCGAATGAAAACGAGTATAAAAGTTCAATTTTCTTTCTCGGTTAGTAGTGAAAGTGTATGAGAGCGTGTGTGATCGCGAGGTCGTAAGTTTGGACTTTGTCAGAGACTAGCCGAACCATAAGAGGATGCGTATGAGACGAGCGAATCTAGCGATGAAAGATTGTCGCGTGCGGATGAGATCTTTTTCCTCGATGACGATACAGGAGGGGAGAAGGGATATAACGAAAGAACGACGACGACGACAAAAGAAGAGCGTCTATCGTGGTGGAACAGTTTGTTAGTTATTATTGGGAGAGAAACTTGTGTAGAACGAGGCAATCGGTTCTCCTTTAGTAGTGATTGTTTGTAAGTATAGCGTCCTAAACATTTAATGAATATATGTAAAGCTATTCATGAGACTTTCTTTTTTTCTCTCTTACGTAACACTCTTATATTATCATTCTCACCTTTTCTTTAGCATAAAGTAATTTTATAAAATATGATTTAAATCCCATCTAAATCCAATTACCATTTATAATTACATCCACATAATATGATGGAAATCTAAAATTGACAAAATTTGAATTTACGAAATCATGATAATTTTATTTTTGACAAGAATGTATTTATATTTATTAGACTTCTCCTAAACCCCTCTTTGAACATCTTCATTTCCCATTACTTCCTTACATTTTAACTTTCAAAACTTGTAAGTACCGTCTCCTACCCGCAAATTAATTGTCTTATTTCTAAAAATTGTCCAAGAATGTACATCTATGTACATAATTTTCATCTTGTTTGACATATTCTTATTTATACTGTTTGAATTTAAAACGGTTCATTTATTTTTTGATACTATTTATTATTCCGTAATATAAATGCAAATGTATAATAGAAAGCAAGTCAATCGTAATGTGTAACATATCGCTTCTGTGTCAATAGAACCAAATTCAAATTATTTCTTGCATTAGCAGTTATATCAAAATCTTAAAATATATTGGTATTTTGTATTATATATCTTTAAGCTTCTCCATTCTTTTTTAAGAAATCAGTTTCAAGTAAATTGAAAGTCTGATTTGGTTTCAACTATGATTGAATAGAAATAGCATCATATTCCACATCGTCTCCCGATAGATAGATTTCTTAAACTATTATTTATAATTTTCTTGAATTCGTTGTCACAAATTCTTTAAGAGGCATTTCTTAAATTTTGAATCTTTTACATTCTTACTTTTTCTGGTTCTTTACTTGTTTGTCGAAAAAGAGTTGTTTATAAAGAATCGAGAAGTCATAATCTGATTTTGATGATATCAACAGTTTTATATTGGACTCTCATTTTCTTTATTCGTCTTGTTGGTTAGAACATTTTTGTGACCAAAAACAATACTACTTTTCCCTTTATAATTTTTTTGTTTTCTATTAAATAAATAATTTTCTCTTTTAATTCAAGAAAAATATCTCTATTCATGTGCCTTGTATAATTTTTAACGCGGGTTTTTCAGGAATTTCTCTTATAACCTCAAAGTGTAGTATAAACGTTAAGATAATTTTAGCATTAATTTTAAATTAGTCTGAATTGTGTAATCATGTAGTTTTTAATCAAATTTACCTGTGCGGGCTCTTCTCTTCTCTATCGCAATGAAAACACATTGCATTGCTTCATTTTGGGGCATTCATCATTATCAATATTTGTCTTCCATAAATACGTCTGCTACAAAGGTCATTGGTGGCGCCATCTAGTTGTGAAAAATATAATAGTATTAATATTATAAAATAGAAACGATAAGATTTAGCATTGTATTGTTATAAAAATTGTCAACATAAATCAAATTAATTTTATAAAATATACATTTAGAAAGATGTGTGAAATACACACGTTTGTGTATTGTAAATATATAAAGATATACTGTAAATTTATTATTCATCATTGAAGAAATAAAAAGTATATTAAGGAGCATATAAAAATAAATAGCAACTCGTTTAATTGTTCAATTACAATATTATCGATACTTGCTGTTTATAATTGCTCATTTCATTAATGTTGTACCAATAACTAAGATTTAATTATGAAAGAAATAAAAATGCAGAAAAATACATTTTTTGAGGACCTAAAGAATTATTTTTCTTTTACTGTTTTACATCATTATTTATCATTCTCTATAAAATAACGAGACAAAATTTGTATATTGTATTTTATTGAGAATATATAGAAAAATATAAGAAGTTATATCAAATAATTAAAAAAATATTATTTCTTATTAAATTAAAACCAGCACGATGATCTTTATCTAATACTTTAATCTTGCGAAACTTGACAATTTTGGTAATATCTACGATACTCCGTATACGTACGTTTCGTTCGAAGATATCCGACTCTCTTGAATATACTTTCCCTTCTGACAACTTAATCGAGAAAACGAGTAATAATCATTCATATAATCGATCGTTTAGTGCAGATATTCAACAGGTGCCTGTAGAACGATCGATGCTCGGTAAACAGACGAAACACCTTAGTTCGACTTGACGAAGATCAATCGAACTATTCGTGTTCAAAATGATTCCTAACCATCGAAAATCGACCGAGAGATCCTGAGATTGAGAAATTTTCCACGGGCTGAAGAAGAAAAACGGATAGAAAAAAGTTGAAAAAGAAGCGTCAAATAATCCAATCAAGCGCGTCCTTCCCACCGCCACGACTAGAAAATAGTACGAAAAACACAGGGCAGAGGGCGGTTCGGTCGCGGGCTCGAGATAAACCGCAATCACAAAAGACGTAAAGTGAACGTCTCGTATCGCGCACCTTGTATGTGAACGTATGCATTAGTGATATATTCGCATTCCTTGGACTGTGCCGCGATCAATCGAAGCGACTTGGTACGAGGAAACGTTAAACTTAGCCTCGTCGAGGAAAAAAGTCACGAGGACGAAATCCCCGAGGTATCTCCCAAGGATCTAAACAGCAGGTAAGGGAGCCTTCATGGTTCGTCCTCGTCCTTACGTCTTCGAATAAATATCGCTAGACCGTGCGCGCGCGTACAATGCGCGCTACGTATGTTTTTGGGCGTGTTTTTAGCTTCTAATTGCGAGCGTAGCGCGACGTAACCTCGTCGAAACGAGCCGTAAATACGCGTCTTGTTTCAAGGCCAATGCTGGAGGACATATTGGCGCGTGAACCGTCTCGATTTCGCCTCGAGAGTAGCGCAGCGTGGCGCCTTCGTGCGTGAGCAGGAAAAAGGGTACTGCACGCACACACCCACACCTACACGCGCTACGGAAAACGAATGAAAATGAAACGCAGAAAGGCTGATTCGTATTTTAACGTTGTGTTTCTCTGTTTCGCGTTTGCCGTATAAAATCTCATGGATAGACGAGTTGTCTTTCCTTTTTTCTTGTTATATAAGCGTATAACGCGTGCCGCGAGATTGCTCGATCAGCTGCCATCTTGAGCAACGTATTACGAAGGCGCGTACTTTCAATGTACGTCGAACGCTTGTAATTTCTGTTTTGCGTAAATTCGGCGATTCTGCAGACGGTAGATCGTTTCTTCGATTAATATGTACAAATGTTTATTAATATTTCTTTGTTTTTATTTGTAATCGTGTTTCTAATCTACGAACAATTGAAACGGATTGAGATTGCTACGAATTTTGAACGTTTCGAAGTATATTTGTACGCCGTTGCACGTCGTTCGCGGTAATTTATTTTTAGCTATATACCAGAGATTGGTACAAGGTTTCTTTTTTTTCTGGGACAGGGGTAAAATCTTTTTCTAGTTACTTAGATATGATTGCATACATTCTTTTTTTAGTAAAATAAAGTAGATTTGCAATAATTTCATACTCGAAATTTGTATATATTTTGTATGTCTTAATAAATATAATATACAAAATAGTATAAAAAATATTAATTATATTAAAGGTTAAAGTTGATAACTTCTTGATACAACAAATAAACATAACTTAATATTCAATGTAAATACTTCTTTAATATTTCAACATTTTATGAACGTTATCTGAGGTGTTGTTTGCTATAGAAACAGATAATGCGTTATCCATACATTTAAAAATACCGTAAGTTCCATGGACGTGAATGAGAAAGTACCATTGAAATAAGGTTCAACGTTTAGTTCCATATTAGCTACATTTTAGAAAATGATAATTTCATTATGGCAAATCTCGCCAATGAACGTAATAATTCTAAATACTCCACATTAGAATTTCATAAATTGTTGCTTAACGATGATTTCGCGATGTAATGTTATCCTAAAAAAAACTATCGTAAACTTCGGACAAATTCGATGACAACAAAATTATCAATAAAATTAGATCTTTTTTTGGATTTTAGATCGTATTTCCTTTTCATTAGTCTTTGATTGGAGTGCGTAACGTGGTGTTTAAGGAGACCTTATTTCTTTGCTCTACGGTGGATGTCATACAATTGCGCCTAACTCTGGCAATCGATCCGACCATGGCCCAAGTTAACTGCAATTTAAATCCCTGCTTTTTGTTCGATGCGCACCAGAAGAGACACGCGCGAATTATGATTTGTTCGTAGGTCAATCTTCTTAGATTAACTTCCTTCTTCCGGGCAGGTATAGATCCAAAGATTTCGTCACTATATCTACTTAGCTTTTTCTTTTGAAAATTTAAGGTTTAGAGAACTTCTTCGTACTATACAGTAAAGGTATTGTATGAGGTAAAAAACAACGAATTTAATCGATTAGATATCAAGAAATCATTATCTAAGTTATTTTCTAAAAATGATATAAATAATGTTAAGTATGGACAAAATAATTAATGAAGTCGTAGAAAAGATGTCAAATTCAAAATATATCAATTATTATAAACAGTTTGATTTAAGGAGTATTGTTAAATTTAATTAACTTCGTACAACTATAATTTGTATGAATAGTCATTGTCGGAATGAAACGATCTAACTTATTCTTCTGAAAGTCTCTTGAATCTTCAGAGAATCCAATTTATAAATTATTTCGTTCAAGAATATTCCTATGAAAAGTAAGGCAGCGTCTTTTTAGGCAGGAAAATGGCCGCTCCCACATCGAAGAATGTCAAAGAAAGCAAAGTGGAATTGGCAACTAGAAGCTGGGTTGCGAAACCTATCCTTAGTGCGGAATTAACGGAAGACCTACCATTGGAGAATGTTTATGTGGGTGTTTCCAAAGAAAGGAAAAATATATCGACAATTATCCAAAGTATATCCCTTATTTTGCCTGGATTTGCTCATCTAAAACGTTGTTCCGCCAATAGAATCCTTCTGGCACCTGTTAATTCACGAAAATCAAACGAAGAGGTAAAAGAATCGATGGAAAATAGTAACATTTTAACAGAAAACGAATTAAAAATGCTGCTTACGGAAAAAGGTTTTAATCTTTCTCTGCTAGAAGATAATTTTCAACTGATCAAAGTTCCAGCGAAACCTGCAAGGACGAAGGCTCAAGCAGCACAAATTTCGAAAATTTGGTCAGTCAATTTTCATCCCGATTCAT
The DNA here is from genome assembly GCA_025433975.1 of Liostenogaster flavolineata. Taxonomy (NCBI): domain Eukaryota; kingdom Metazoa; phylum Arthropoda; class Insecta; order Hymenoptera; family Vespidae; genus Liostenogaster; species Liostenogaster flavolineata. Next base: position 1,491,345 of record JAITYT010000052.1, read on the forward strand.
TTCTCGAAACTATAATTGATGGATCAATCTTTAATGAGGATCAGTTACAAAAAATCGAAAGCTGTATGATCGTTGCTATGAAAGCGGCTAAACTAGAAGCTATAGGTAATAAAGATTGCAATGGTAGTGCTGTCATTGTTGATCCCAAGGATGGTAAAATTCTGGCTGTTGCTGCATCCAGAATCGATCAACATCCAATGTGGCATGCAGCTATGCTAGTCATAGATCTTGTTGCCAGACTTCATGGTGGTGGAGCTTGGAATTTAGATGACGATATTCATCATGATTTACCAACAGTTTTATGCAAATCCGATAATAGAAAAGAATTTTTAGCAAGAACAAAACACGAAATTAGACTTTCAGACGAAGATACGACATTAGTAAACCTTGATTTTGGAGAGAATAATCTAAATTTTGAAAAACGCGCGAAAATTATTAAGAGAAAGTACGAAGAGGAAACCCCTCTATTTTATCCGAAGTCTTTATCAAGTATTTGTTGTCCAAGATTAGATTCTCTCGAATGTACTACAAAACCACGAGATCGGAGAAATACCAAATTTACAGAAGTAGAGAATTTTGAAGACACATCAAACACTGATACTCTAAATATGAATAATAAATGTGGTCCATACTTGTGTACAGGATATTGGGTGTTCATGTTGAAAGAGCCATGCCCTATGTGTGCAATGGCCCTTCTTCATTCAAGAATATCGAGAATATTCTATGGTATAAATAACCAACATGCAGGTGTTATAGGTACAAATGCTACTTTGCACACTGTACCAGGATTGAATCATCGATATCGCGTCTGGAGTGGAATTCTGCAGCAAGAATGTCAGCAAATATCAGCGGAAATTGAACGTAGAAGTATTAATTGAATGAAAAGTCGAAGTACCCACCGATAATAGTTTAACGCATCATATTTTACTACAACAGCTTAACGCGTCTACTTCGATAGAAAACTTAAACAAAATAATTTCTTAAAAAAGAAAATTTATTTCGACCATATATATGAAAAAGAAAATGTAGCCTTACAAACGTTTTATTCATACGAATATTTAAAATATAATAAAGGATTTATTAATTCCATGAAAGAGATATTTTTATTGTATCTGTAACAGCGATTAGAAAATAGTGCGCATATAATGTTAAAATAAATCATAGTGTCTAAAAACGTTAATTATTATATGACAGTTATATAATTATTACACAACCGCTCTATAGTTATGACTAAAGACAAGACGATACAGAAAACGTAACACGCAAAACGCTCATGCATTCATACAACGACTACCGTGTACATATGACCTTGACACGTCGTATAATTTATACTTATGGTTTAGTGCGCATCCGCTCCTTCTTTTTCGTGTGTACGTTGACTTAACACTTTTTTTTACCGTTGCACGTTGATGCATTGCATCTTAGAAATGTCGAAAATTAATAATTTAAATTATTAATTGTATAATTAAACCATAGCGAATAATTTCACCAACTTTTTGTTGGTGAAATTACATGGATGAATTTATCGACTCTTAGAAAACGCGTATGGCACTTCTTCGCTTTGTAATATTGTCAGTATAGTTCTTGTTCATATTCTACGAACAGTTTAATTCATGTACAAATGAGTAGCGTGCATAACAATGACCCTACGGATTGACATCAATCAGCGAAACTTCAGATGATGTCTTGGGGGGGGGGGGGGCGAC
>JAITYT010000052.1:1499105-1519305 GCA_025433975.1 Liostenogaster flavolineata
GAACACCTGGCTGCTGACTTCGATGGGTCATTGTCCGCACTCGCAGCATCAGATCTTGCAACAGCTGTCGCCTCCTACAATATGAGGTAGGCAAAATCATGTGTATAATACGTGCATAAACCAAGACGTCAAAATTACGCAAATATATTTTAATAAACTATTAAAGAGACTTATTCAATTCTATATAATATAAATAAATATAATTTTTCGCAAAATTGACAATAACAAACTTTCGATTTTTTCGAATCGACTTTCGATCGAACAATTTCGACTTTTTTCTTAAACATCTTATATAGAAACAATATAATACTATTTATTATAATTATAAAAATTGTTACACATTTATGTAAAAAAAAAATATGACAGTGCCTTATCATGCTAAAGTATAAAAAATTTGTTGATAAGTTACCCACGGTGGAAATACCGATAGATTAACGTGCTGGTAATGTAGATTTCTTCCGAAAAGATAAAGCGGATTCACTCTCGAATAAGTGGCACAGGCTAACGTGCCAAGCCAAAGGAAAAATCCAGTTAAAACTGGACACCGCCGTTGACATTACGTCGTAACAGTGACACGCAAGAGAATTAAACCGGTCGTAGTTATGTACATATTTCGAGCGCGCGTGATGTGTGTATGCGTACGAAAATAGCTGAAAATATCGTAAGGACTTTCGTAGGGAATTTAAATTTTTTATCGAGAATGTATTAGGAACGTTAGGAACTTTGACAATTTCTTCATTGAAAATTGTTCCAACGTTGTCTGTAATAATACTGACATTAAGATAACTCGATAACACTTTCGTATTGAATTCGATCTCGCCGTGTTTTTAATCGTAATCAAACGTATATCGATAATTGTGTCGTGAATAGATAATATCGGCTCGTTTATATTACGCATAACGTAAAAGGGAAAGTTACTATGGTCAATTTAGCATCCATTAACCGTGACGCGTTAGCGTTCTTCTAACGGAATAAAGAACGGAAGTTCTTAACGATTCGTTTCTGATCCGTGTAAATCGAAGATTCCGATAACGAGTATTATATCTTGTCATTCACCTATAGCTAAATATAGATTCAAAAACACACACTTATTCAAAGATTATGCACCAAAATTTAAATGAAATTTTAAACGAAGAAAATTCTAGATTAAAAGAACTGTAACTTCTAGACTGTAAACACGCGGCACGAGACACGGTAGTAATCTATTTAGATCGACATGCAAACAGTGTTTGCATTAGTTTTCTAGAGAAAAATTGATTTATTGTTGGCGATGTAACTTCACTGGCTGATACGTTCTCATTTGTGAATTTCCTAAGAGTATTGCCGCGACTTTACGAATTACAAATGTAAATGAACATTACGATTTGATTAAGAAGCCTATTCATGCAATGTTCTTCGTTTTTTCATTATAATTCGCTATACCGCTGTACGCCATTGATTTAAAAACAATAGACGCAGCATTTACGATGTACTAAAGTCGTTAATTGAATTGACAAACCACTTTACAAGCGACGATGCATCAATATATAAAAAGAAGGTGAGTCGTACACATTTTTTAATTGTATTACTATTTCGTTTGTTTCTTGTCTCTTTCATTTATTTTAACATTACTGGTAAATATTGTTTCGCAGGATTATCTAGCAATTCGAATCATAAATATTTATCTGTATAATTCACAAAACACGAGAGATCCGTTCTCTCGTACTATAATTAGAATAACGATAAAACGTTCTTAAACCGAATTTCCTTGATATAATTCCATGGTTATTTTAGATATTGCGCCTTATCATGGCGCTACAATCACATTTTACGCGGTCTATACCGAATTCATCGCAGCGGTAAACCGGTGCGTTCCAGCTTAGGCTGACATTATTGACTCAACTCTTATCGCAGTACTAGTTTCTTTTTCGACCATGTGTTTTATCTGCGTAATATTTATTCCTCCTGATTAAATAATTGTTTGCTAAAAAATGTAGATACATAATAAGTAATTCGACGATACAAGATCGTAGATGTATCTTGCTATCTATAATCTACCCTCCCCCCTCCCCCATATTTAGAAAATCAAACGAGATGATTTTAATTACGATTAATTCTTCGTTGTTTATTATAGCCATGAATATTAAGTACAGGATTTCGTTAATACCGTACTTCGTAAACCATGCGTCATCACAATTTATATAAATGGATCTTTTAGATATATTTAATTAAACTTACATCATACATTACGTTCTGCGTAACTTAATTTATTGATAGAATTTCATAAAAATTATTATGCAGAGATTTTATACGTTAGAACCTGAATTTTTAGATATAATGTGAAAAGCTGAAAAATGTCGGAAAAATATGCGACTATATTCTTAAGTAATATACTTTTGTTTTTACAGCATTTAATCTTTTTACTTTAAAGTATACATAGACTTTAAGATTGTACAGTTGTTGTTTCTTAATATATATTCAGTGTGATTTGTCGTCTAGAAATAAATCAAACCAGACTGAATACCATCAATAATATTAATACTTTTATCCGATTGTATTTTTCCGATTGTAGAATTTACACGCTCAATGTAATACTTTCAACTGATAGATGAATAATGAATAATTAAACCTGAACATTTTGGTGCATTGAAATGCATCACATTTATTAACTGCCAAAAAAATTATGTAATAAAATAAAACTGGTCTCTTGTTTTTAGCGAAGCTTTGCTCGGCTTACCATCCTTGACAGTCTTTAAGCAAGAAGCACCATCGCCTGAAAATCAGCACACTCACAAGTAGGTCGGCAAGTAAAACTACATCGTACGCGCGAGTTATTAATTTTTTTAAAAGTTCTTTCATTGATCACTAGTCTTCAGTCAGTTTCAGTGTCGCGTCGAGACTATAAGTATCCATTCGATTATTACAGTTAAGAAATGATGTGATTTTTAAATTGTATTTCTTATATTTTCTAAAACTCTTTAAAATATAGAGAAAATTACTTTCAGAAAAAGTGTATAATTCTCTTGGAAATCGTTGAAAATTAGTGAAAAAATTACAACTATTTTTTTCAGCGTAATGTGATGACTCCGAAAGCTTGGACGCCGGTGTATTAAGAAAATATAAACAACTATTTGATACTATCAATAAGTACAATATCTTTAAATCGACGCGTACGCGAAAGATATGTATTTACACAAACATCAACGTTTACTGATAACTTTTTACAACAAATACGATCGACGTCAAACATTGCTATAAACACATTAACATTTATCACGCGTTGTACGGAAAAATATAGAGAATGGAAGTAGAAGAAAGAAGTTCGTCACGGAATTTGCCGCACAGCACCCCTGCAAAGACACAAAGCGATAAGTTCCCTTGAAAGCAATGCTATCTAGAGAACGACTCCTAGGTCAAATCTTTAGTCTTATAGGTCACGCATATGAACTTATCGCCAAATATAAATTAACTGATAACATTAAGCGTCAGTTGTGCAATCGGTATAATGCGTCTGTGCTAAACTTCAATTCCAGAATTTACAATTTAGATCACAAAAGATAGTAAAGTCAACCAAGTCAGTAAACGCTAGATCGCGTTCGAGTTACTCGTTATTAAAAGGAGTACGACATCGAAATTATGTTTCGGAATAACCATTCGGTGATGCTTATCGTTCATTCAAGTTATTGATTATTGATTACGTCTTTGGCAAGACTTTCTATTCATTTAAAGTTCGCAATATTAATATAAAAAGATAATAAACTAAACAGAGAAAGCTACAAATAATTCAATGATCTAAATAGAATTTTATTTGAAGTATTTAATTATTATTTAAACGAGAATATTAAATAAATAATGTGAAATAATTTATCACAGACGAGCACTAGTGTGATCAGAAAATGAAAACTCATCTAAACATCTCACCTTCGTTATCGTTTAATCTATAGTGAGTTTAATATTCTAAATTATTTTGAAATATTTAATACAAATTGTTTTGTGTAAATAATAATTGAATTATCTTGCTGTCGACTTCATGGACATACTATAAGTTTCACAGAAATATTTGTTGAAATAAAATTGCACAGTACAAAGGAAGCCATCCAGTAGCGATAATAGTCTTTTTTTTCCAGGTGGAAGTACTTCGGACATTTGAAGATTACCTTCATTTATTTAATTGGATCGGTATGTTTTTGCTTTCGTATCACGATAAAAGATCTTAAAACGAGTTCAACGACTTATTACATAAAGCCATTGAAGGTCATAAAAAGCAGAGAAAGTCAATGATACTTACGGTTCTGGTAGTAAATGAAACATAGGTATTATAAACAGTAGAGGAATGCGTAATGCTTATCGTTTATTTCACTCTAAATGAACACTGCTTGAAGGACACTTTACACATCTTTGTAGGCGCGCTTTGGGCTGCACAAATACCGAAAGTGGGCATATCCAGGTAGTAATAGCAATAGCACGAAGTCGAATAAAAATCGTATACACCTTCATAAACACCAACATTTTTGTTATTTTTGAAAACAAACTCGTTTGTTGAACTCGTTTTAAGATCCCCTATCGTGATACGGAAGTAAAAATATACCGATTCATTTAAAAAAATGGAAGCGATCTTCAAATGTCTGAAATACCTCCATCTGCAAAAAAACTATTATCGCCATCGAACTGCCCCCTTCGTACTGTGCAATTTTATCTCAACAAATATTTCTGTGAAACTTATAGTTATATATATATATTGCTAAAATTATTTAAAATAAATTGTATTTGATAACGCAATAATCAACTGCATCTTTTCATTGCTTCAGCTTAAATCACATACCAAGAAGAACTTTAAATGCAGCACCTCCAAACAATGAAAACATCGGATCGATCGAAGCGGATAGCAACAACAATGGACAAAATGCGTCCAGTCTTCATCAATTGTTATACTCTACTAATGAAGAGTATCCTCCGACATCGTCCTCGGGAAATCACGTTTCATCTTCTCAACAGGGAAACGAACTGAACGAGGACTGCCGGTAAATAACCGATATCCAAAGAAAATATGACTACGATATATTCGAGGGAAAGTCAATGAAAATAAATGTCGTTATATTTAGTTTTCAGTACGTTTTAGCTGCAGCTACGAGCATTGCGACAAAAGTAAACGAAGAGACCTTGACCTATTTAAATCAAGGTCAATCATATGAAATCAAGCTTAAGAAATTGGGTGATCTTTCTGCCTACCGTGGAAGGATTTTGAAGGTAATTAATCATACGTTAATCCAGTTGATAACATTTTATTGGGATGTTTTTTATGTTTGGGTAGCAGCATCTTAAAAAACGCTTTGATGATTATTTACGAGGCAAACGAGCGAATTCATACCGATGCTGTATCCGCTTTGCTTGACAATCATTTACACATACTTGAATAAACTAAATTTAGAAAAATACATGCTTTTTACAAAGAGAAAGATGTATAAATACAATTAGCATTTAATTTCAATCATGTAACTTATAATTATATAGAGCTCATTATAGAGCATTTGTTTAAATATATATTGTAATTTATTTTGCTACATACTTAGATATATGAAATAATATTTCAAAAAATACAAAAAAATTATTTCGTTCTTAAAAATTGTTTATTGTATAATATTTTATAGAATCTGTAATATCTTGTTATGTTAAATGTGTTATAAATAGATTTTCTTTTTTCGCCATGGACAATCAAACGATGAATTATAGCATAAAATTATATATATGTACGTATTACATACAATAATGAGTTGTCTAATTTTAATTTCTATTATAATTGTATCTTGCGATGAATTATTTACAAAACATCGCTATATTATATTATTTATTTTTTATTATATGGTGTGAGCTCACAACCTCGACGTTCGAAAGATGTAAGTCACCCAAACGGTGCTACAACGCCTCTGAAGGGACATACAACTTTTTTGTTTCAGTCGACAATTCGTATCTGCTTCCACGAAAGACGTCTCCAATATACCGAACGCGAACAAATACTTGCTTGGCAACGTACTCGACCAGGCGAACGATTACTTGAAGTCGATGTCCCACTAAGTTATGGAATGGTCGATGTATGTCAACTATCCCCATCTAATAACAGCGTAGAATTTATGTGGGATCCTACTAAGGAAGTTGGCGTATACATCAAGGTATGTAAAATATACTAACTTAAATGCTCCTATATGTTAAATATTGACTCATTTGCATCCGTTAGCGGAATATTTTATGAAGTAATCAATCGCGTGCGTATTTAGAGCTATGATGCGAATGAATCAAATTTACTCGTTAAAGATGTGAATTGAATAATTTATCCTTGCTTCTTTTTTTCAGGTAAACTGTATAAGCACAGAATTTACGCCAAAGAAGCACGGTGGTGAAAAGGGAGTCCCTTTTCGAATTCAAGTAGAGACACGATTACCAGGAGGACCCCGTTTACACGCTGCCTCGTGTCAAGTTAAAGTTTTCAAATTGAAAGGAGCTGATCGTAAACACAAGCAAGATCGGGATAAAATTCTACGCCGACCTCCACACGAACAAGACAAATATCAACCTAGTTATGATTGCACGGTTCTATCGGACGTAAGTTCATAAATTAATTATTTGTATTACCATCCATATTAATATTTATATTATTTTAATAATATGGAAGTGAGATATCACCACTGTTATTCGAGTCTATTTTCCGAGAATTTTTAAGCCGACTAACGATTGGAACAGCGCGTGAACCACAGTAAGGGTAAAACACTGTTGATGTTTCCGTGACACGAGAAGCGACGATCAGCTGTTCGTTTTTGTTTACGCGGTACATCTCGAGACAATCCTCTTCACTGTCGGTGCGGCATGTTGTTGTTATTGAAATACTCGTCAAATCAACGTCCTATGGCAGTTTTATGGCTCACGGAGGCTTCACGCGCATTTTGTGACTCCTCGGCCATCGTGGAGGTGACCCTCCGGTGGCAATTAAACTCTATCGTCGCTAGACGTTCAACAGATCATTCGCACTGCCATCATCGCGAGCGGATTTGAATCCATCACAGTAGCGTGTAGCCTACCGATAAATGGAATTAATCCACTCTTTAAATACGGTTGACTCCACTGACGAACGAGATTTTTACCTTCGAGTAAATAAGTATTTTTGTGATCACGATTTCTGTATTAAGTTAGCTATCGCATTCAAACGCGATACGATTTTATAACGATAGAAATTAGTTAATCGTTAGGTAGAAATAGGAATAATAAAAAGTTTAAGACTATTATTCGTGTCCAACTACGTGCCATCCAGAATCTGTTTCTGAGTCAACATTCCAGTACTCAGCAGTCACATTTTTCTTTTCTTAGATTTCACTGGAGTCTTTATCATCATCCAATATAATAACGCAAAATGGAAGAAGCCCCTACCGCACAACCGATGTAACGTAAGTTGCTCTTTACGAGTTGTTAATGTATCAACAGTATACACATTCGATCGACATACTGGACTTTAGATTAGTAACGTTATTCGAATAATTAGACAAATATAATAAATGGGATTGCGCGATGTTTGAAGGTGCAAGCTTCCTTTTTTTCAATTTCTTTCTCTTTATTATTTTTTCCTCATAATTATTTTTATCGTACCTTGTACATACAGGTTATCAGTTTGCCAAAAAGCCCACAACATTAAATAAAATAGCATCGTTATTAGGTAAAGATATTTATAATAAATATTATAAAAGCAACGCAATTCTTAGTATAATTCTCATTTTCTCAAAACAGAGAATAAATAATAAAGTATTAATTCTCCAATGATCTACAAATGAAAAATAATAACATATACATTCTATGTTGAGATGAGCGTGAAGTATAAAGTAAATGTACGCGCATAAAAATGAACAAATCCCTACCTGATATGGTTTTGCAAATGATTTGTGTCTTGCTTAAAACCCTACGAATAAATCTATTAATAGGTTGCCGCAATGAATAAATAAAATATGCTTTGCACGATTCCGTGATAGCTAATCCGCGATAGAGTAGAAATGTAAGCTTGTTATTGCATTGCCTGATTATGTAGAATCTACTAATAAGCGGAGTCCTTTACTTCTTCAACGCACGCACACAGAGTTTCGTAGTTCCATTTACTTAAATTGAAACCATATTCGCGCGATATGTGGGAATAGAAATACAACCATGATCAGATTCGTACCAGCGTATTACAAATCGTACGACTCGAGAAAACTACTTTTATCCAAAGAACGATCCAACGACAGAACGAAAGAGTCACTGTTGTAGATCATGAAGGAGGAGGTAGGGACGAAGGGAAAGAAAGAGGGGAAACGCCGTAGGACGAAAGGGAAACACCGACCAAATAAGAAAAAAAAAAAAGAATCTGGTACCGTCGTGCGCTCGAGCGTATAATCGTAGTAGAAGTGCAGCGCAGTGTTGCCGTATTCGCCATAATGCAGCGGTGGCAGCAGCAGCGTTGCGTGAAAAGGACGATGGAAGGGGGAAGGTTTCGAGTACCGCGAACTGCGGAGTGGTGGAGGTGATGGAGGACAGATACGATCATAGATTGAAGAGGGAGAAGGAGAAAAGGAAGGAGAAGGAGATGCGGCAGTCCAGAACGGCGACCAACAAACTGACTCGAACTGGCACGAGCCGGCATGCAGTAGAACTACATCGATGGCATGAGGGAGCGAGAGAGCGAAGGAGTGACCGTTGACGGTGCGACAAATAAATTCGGAACGCCGTATGAGCCACGCGCCTTACCATCGCCGCTGCGCCGTTCTTTCGCATTATTTTAACATCGTTCGATGTCCTTCCTTTTACTGGTTAGTGGAACCTGATTCCGCGTTGCCTGGTAACGTCGCATCAGATCCTTGTCAAAGAAGAAAAAGAGAGACACCCGGAGTACGTGCAAAAAAGCAGGGATATAAAGAGGATTAGAACGTTCGATCGGCAGACATGATCTACCGTTAAGGATTGCTTCATCAATCGAATATAAATCGATCGTTTCTCACGAGCTAGCCGTGTCCTCGAAAGTTAAAGAGGCTCTTCAACTTAAATGGATCGAAAGTGAAAGAGAAACAGAGACCTAGAAAAGGTACAAAGGAGAACGAAAGCAAGAAGGAGGGAGAAAGAGATAATTTTGCGCCGTGATCTTACCGCAACAGTTGTACTTCGATCCGCGGTGTTGACTTTGAAACGTCGAGGATTGGAATTCTATAAGGAATTGGAATTATCATCGATTTTGGGGCTAATTACAACATTGACATCGTTACCCAGGTTTCCAGGCACTTTGAATAGAATTGCTTGGATTAAGTCACCGTCGAATTTGTAAGTGCCTAAAATTTATAGAGTGAATCTGCCTTCTTTCTAAACGTACGATCGATCTGCCAGTCAAGAAAGAAGTATCATGCCAAATTAAAAGAGAAGATCGCGTGACACGCTAACCAATATCGTTAGTGGATCGTCGCGTGAATCGCTCGAACGGCCCTAAGTGTTCTTCGCCTTCGCCTTCGTATTTGTTTATATCTTCCATTGAAGGCAATCAACCGTCGTACTTATTTATAGACTCCGTGTTCAAGACTCGAATTAACCGAAGAACGCGTTATTCGGACTAAATTCAGAGGAGTTACGATCCTTTGTAACGAACTCTTCGATCGGTGGATGGTTCCGCGTGCAACGAGTGTAATGGTTTTGCACGATCGTTCGATAAACGGCGTGAAAGTGATCCAACGAAGATCGTTCTAAGTTCTGGGTGACCCACGTAACCCTATAATGTGATCTTATGACGCTTTGATCGAAAACGAATCGTCATTGCGGAGGAATCGCTCGTTGTTCACTCTTCCGGTGAGAAGAAAAGTATCGGGCATCGTTTCGAGAGTGGCCAAGAAACGTCGAGACAAAGAGAATCCTCGATCATCGCTCGACGAGCAAGACGAAGAGGAAGTTCGTTCACTGTCGGTCAGCGGAGACTTCACACCGTTGGAATGCTCTCGTTCGTCACAACGTGCCAATTGCCACGACAGAGCTTACGATTCTCCCACGGATCCAGTTATTTGAAATCCTACCTCGATCTCTCGCCCACCATCGAGAGAAACTTCGTCTGTCTGGCACGAGAGATTCTCCTGGCTGGCCAGGTGCTTCCGTCGCGGCAGGATCACCTCCTCAGATGACGAGCAGCCTGGCCGCCGAAAAGCTGATGCCAAGGCGGTTAAAGTCGGCCTTAAATCGAGAAACCAGAAACCGCTACTTCCGGCTTCTTATACGGCCGTTCAGTCGATGCGCGACCCGAAGAAGATACCTGGAAGAGAAGAATAGAAGCGAAGTCATTGCCAACGATTTTCCTCTCATCGATGTCGTCGAGATCGCTGTGATCCAAGGAGAACAAATTTCGATGATACCTCGGCAAGGTCACTGGGGAAATACGCGGCGGCGAATTCATTGTTAAGTTTCGACTTATAATTCCCTCAACGTCGTACCGCATGTCATTACGTTCACGTGGATCGTATAATGATCGCAATAATGGCCTGCCTTGGTACTGCATACAATATCATTTAGGCGTGCGAAGCGAAAAGGAAGTAAGGAAGTATATACTCGGATCAAGGACAAGCCCGTCTCACTCGTCCAAGTATTTACGAAAGAACGTATATTTGACTGAACGTGCGCGAAGGTAACTCTCTTAGAGAAAAAGAAACAAGACAAAGTCTACATTTCGGATTGAACGTTACGATCGTCGGTAAAGTCACGACCGGAGATATCCGGTTCGCAGCAGACACGTGCGAACCGGCCAACAACTGTCTCAACTCGATCCGATCGATTCTACTATTAGCTAGCGCGAGAGGTTTCTAAATAGCGACGATATCTTAGTTGTTTTATATTGACCAGGAAACACCGTTCTACATATTGGATTAATCGAGGAATATAATCGAGCCCACGTGAATTAACACTTGGTATAACAAAAGTCGCACAGAATTAAGCAATGTTAAGATATACGAATCGACGCATTGGTATCGAGTGATATAGATTTATATTCGATAGAAACTCGTAACGGTCGAAATGCCCTTCTCTATTTGGGATTTAAAGAGTTGCTGGACTGTCCGATTGCCGAGATGCCTCCGCGGAGATTATTCGGCGTTTCTTTTGGAACACGAAGTGATCGTTAAAGGCGGTCCTTTGGGAACGGAACTCGTTGCCAAGTTCGTACATGCGCTTTCCGATGCTCGAACAAGAAGGAGTCACTTTATACGGGGAGGATTGATAAGCCTAACATGGAGGAGGTGTAACACTCTTAAGAGGATCGGTGCAAATAGGACTAACGAGTTTGTATTATTTCCTCTATGAATATCGTTTGTGCAAAAGGGATAGATACCCTATGGGAATGAAGAGAATCGATCAAATATTTCTTTGCAAGTCATTACATAGAAAGAGTTAAACATTCTATCATTCGCGAGATAGTCCTACATTAGAGTTCTTGCTCTCACCATGTAACCTTTAATTGTTACTAATGCAGTTAATTAACGAGACGCGTACCAGTTAATCTGTGGTAACATCTGCTTTAGTTTATCATGACCCAGAATATTCACAATGACTTTAAATCTGATTTACGTATAGCTTAGAAAGGTCAGTTTGTTCTGTTTTAAATTGCTTAGTAAACGGAATAATAAATGCTACGAATTACTAGTATCTCGAAAACAAAGCAATTACTTCCACGAGGTTAAAATAATATGCGTTTTTTTAAAAAAATAATATTGGTGTATATCTTCTTTCTTTGACCAGTAAAAATGGCGTGTTAGTGAATTTTTTTTTTTATAAATTATAAACATATTTGTAATGGCTTGGTAGGCGATATATTATTCTCTATCGTTTTATATGAATGTTTAGATCACCTCAAACTCGTAACAACGTAGGTAGCAACACTTCGCCCGTAGTAGCGCCACTTGCACTTTCTGTTTCTACCTCTGGTGTTGTCCCTTTAGTACCTGCATCCGATGCTGTTAAAGAAAATATAGGAACGGCACCGGCTCTCCCCTCGCCTGCTGCTATTCTACCGGATCAAACCTGTATCGAAACTGATGTTGGTTTTCCGAAAAAAGGTTTAAGCTCTTCAAAGCAAATTGAATCGATAAGAATCGTAAGAACATATTGATATTTAATTGTAGCGTTAGTTTGTCACGAAGTAGTTGTTAAATTTAAAATGTACTTTTATCCATAGTAGTATTATTTTTATGTTTTTTTCAAATGATTGATTTTACGTGACTTCGTTATCGCCTATCGACGTACGCGAACCAAATAATTTTTCAATGATTTTCTTTGATATATCGATTAATCATATTTTTTTATTATGATTTACGCAGGGAAATTCCTGCTTTATGGAGCTGGCTCCAGATGCAAATGCTGCTCAAACAACTGGGTGGCTTCGTGCGAATCGTTTTAATACCTTTGAATCAACGTTTGCCAGCTTTTCAGCCTCCGATATTCTGCTACTTTCTCGGGATGATTTAATACAAATTTGCGGGCTTGCCGATGGAATTCGGTTATTTAATGCATTGCACTCCAAAGCACCGACCCCAAAACTCACGCTTTACTTCTCCTTGGAAGGCAACGGGTCACTCTGGAGAGTTATGTATCTAGATCATTTGACTAGCCACGCCCTAACAAACAAGTTAATTAGTACATTGAGCTTACCCCACGATCGACTGCACTCTGTCTTGTTTCTTGGGCCACAAGGAATCCATGTTCTGGTCACTGATGAACTAGTTGCAAATATGAAGGATGAAAGCATGTATTTCGTGGAGACTGTCAAAGGTTATTATATGATTTATTCAATTTTCATTTAAGTCGTGCAACTCTACGTTTAATTTTATGCATGCGCTTTTTTTCAGATACGACAAGCGAACGTTATAAATTACTTTTGAAGCCGTCCTCGCGTTAAGAATCAACAATGCGCCTCGAATACCAATTATCAAATAAAGATGTGTCATACATATAAAATATCATGTTGTACAACTTAATTTTCACATCATCAAAAAATAATTCATAAACTAACTCGAACAAAGAATATACAAACGAAGCATGATATTTTATATTCAGCCATATAACGATATACTTTCGTTTACTGAAAATAATTAAATTTTTTAACTAGCGCAATCACGTGTCTAAGAAACACATGTTAATATATGCGGATTACAAAGAGTAATATATGGACGTTATTTTAAAATAATAGCTAATCATGCAAAATGTTACTTATTTTATATAAAATTTTTTGTAACAGTTTCATAACACTTACGTATGAACACTAACATTTGTTAATATTATAAATGATTATTTGTTATTTTGTTTTTATTACGACTCAAATACTTTATTGCCATTGAACAGTTAAAACTGACAGAATATTATTTTCTTAGCGATATTAATAATATAAGTTTTAAATTCGATATTAATAGCTTCATTTCATAAAAAAAATTGTGTAAAGATATATAAAAATCACCTACCTTAAGAAATATGATTTTTCTGAAATGAACATTTTTCACAACTTTTCGTTTAAAACTACTTATAATTCGTACTAAGTATTTATAATTCAGAAATCAGTACTAAATTTATAGATTATAAGATACAATATATTCTTTATGCAAAGTATATAATTAATAACATTTATAAATCTTCAGTTTATGATTAATCCATTCTATGATCATATTTAGTAAAACTTTTTGAAGAAAATTAATGTATTGTTAATCATCCATATTGAGATTATTATTACGAAATGAAAAGTTTTTGAATAACGTGGTTCTTGGTGCTGGGAAAGGCGATCTCTTTTATAATATATATTTGTTGTTGATTTTTATTCTATTGCCATAAGTACTAAAAATTTAATTATAATTCCAGTAAGAATATATATGTATATATATATATTGAAAGGAAATTTTAAAAATATTTAAAGAACACCAGTGAAAAGGTTGTAATAGTATATGGAAATTCTTCTATTCAAATGAGCATGTGTCAAAATACGTACAATATAAGCAGCGAAGATTTGTCTAAGAAATGTGATATTTTGAATAAATACGTATTCTGTATTTTTTATGACTGATATAATAAATGTGTTTCACGTATATATGTGTGTGTATATACGTAAAATACATATAAATTTGAATGCCATAAAAACTAACAAAGTATTATAATGTACTGTTATTTGTTATATCCTATGTAGGAATTTTTATCATGTTTATTACAACAAAAAATAGTGAAACTAACAAATTTGACATCAAGGCTGATCTTATTTTTAGAATTGCACTTATGTTATTTTGTAAATGCTCGATATTATATGATTAAATGCATCACAATCAATCAATTCTAATTAAATAAAAAGAACGAAGAAAAAATATATTTACGCGTATCTACATGATTTGGTAACCATTTGTATTTCGGTATTCTACCATGATAATAACGTGTTCATTTTTCTATATAATTGTACCATTACGTCATATGTATAGAATATTTACTTATTAATATGTTGAAGAAATATGTGCCTTATAAAAGTTTCTGTACACGATAATGATATAATAAATGACATTTTTACAAGTTTCTTGTTTTATACGCGTGTTCTTCTTTTAAAGGAGTTACTAAAAAAATTACACATGACGATAATAAATATATGATTGCTCGTTAAGTTTTCTACCGGAAGATAATAAAGGCATACCATTAATTATAAATATAATTTTATTTAACAAAATACAATAATTTTTTTATTAATTAATTAACGTAATTTGAGATAAATTTAAACAATACAGAAATTAACACATAACGCCATTGTGCATACTGAATTTCCTCAACATTCTTCTTTCGCCTAATGACGCTATTACGCTACTTTTTCTTCTTTAATTGTTTATTTCTTCTTTTATCTTCCCTCTTTTGTTCACGTTCCTTTAAGCATTTAAACAGCTTATATACGAAGAAAACTGAAAGAAACAATATTATTTTCCAAACTGATATAATTGAACTGTTATAATCTTCATATCCATTATTTAATCGACAAATAAAATGTAAAAAAATATTTTTAGGACGAATAACGCGTCATACCGAGCACGGAAACTACAAGGAGTATCGCGAACCAAAAGATAACATGCGCTTGCATCCAAATAGGAGTTCCACTGTTGACGAGATTCATTAAAGATTTCTTAAAAATGCCTTTCACCTCATCGGCGAAGTCTTTCTTTTCGTTACTATCTAACTCTTCGTATCGCTTAAACAAGTGCAACAATTTATCTTGCGCTTCCGTCGAAACGATACCGCTGTCTCGTAACAATTCTAAAATACCGGCCATCACGGTGAAAACGAGAACAAGTCGACACTTTCTTTCTATCAACAATAGAATCCCTGTAACACTCTCGCATTATCCACGATCGAACTAGCTAAATAATACGTACCAACCGAAATTCCAAGCTATTGGATTAACCAATTACCGATTGCGTGAACAATTGAGATTACTACTAATAATACAAATTTCGAATGCTGAGATTAGATAGCAAACGAAGCAACAATTGGAGAAAGAATGATGAAAGATAGCGATTTCGTCGATGTCTCCGCATGATAAAACACAAATACATATGCATCGAATGGTAAAAGATCGATGATTGATCGTGATAAGGCAGATAACTGCTTTAGGCGTCGGCACGATTCACGAAGTTCTCCTATGGTGGTCTGCAGATGTATGCATAGCAATAACCATTAAGGAGTAAGATGATCGTTTTTAAGTGCACACCCACGATGGGTACCGATATTTACCGAAGATAAGCGCAACCACGGTCAGCATACACAATAAGATGGTGGTTTGCGGTAAAACTGTGAAACCCGGCAGCCCCTGAACACTCGGTATCGTTTGAACGTTCTTCAACACCTTCTTCTTCAGTTTCTCTTTTTCATCGTCGGTCATAGAATCGAGCAGCTTCAAAATTTCCTCCGTCGACAGAGCAAATTCATTTTCAAGAACATTTGGAATATTATTCTGTTCTACGTCCAGTGTGTTTTCCACAAGGACGTCGTCGTCGATATCAGTGGCCATCGCGAAACCGAAACCTTGAAGACTGGATGCGAGCAACGACCACATCCTAAATCAATTATACCGTTGTCAAGTGCCATTAACAATGATAACGCGCAACGATGATTGTCAGTATCGCGTGAATTATTTTTCATTCGATTCGTGGGAAGGACAACGAATTTCGGTGCAACGTCTGATCGAACGATCGAAATATTAATAATTTCAAATAAACTGTTTCGGCTTGAAAGGCAGTCGCCATTGATTGTTACAAATTAAAAAAAAATATGACCTTTAGAAATCTATAATTTATAAGTAGCGTAGCTCATGAGCGATTCTAATGGAAGAATTAAAAAAAACTCGAATCGTGCAAACTCTCGACGATAAAATTGCTTTGTTCAGGTATAACTGCTGGAAAGGTCAATCGACGATCTAGCGTAAAACTAGGAAACTTCCGAAGCACACACGACATATCAATTTCGTCGTTGAATCTTGATAGCTGCGTGACAATCTCTCCGCGGTAATCGCGTGTATCGATAAGAAAAAAAATTCGTGAACGGTCGTACGATTTACTCCCACCCATTTTGTGTGCTAATAAACTTCGTACCTGCCTTTGCTCCTCAACTTTGAGGAATACTTTGAAGGCCGATCGATAGAGACAAGGAAGATACGTTTGCAAGCTGCTTCCACGAAAAAAGACGATACTTCACTGCAAGAATTCCTTCCCCTTTGGCGGGAAGATATCTCAAGAATCGTTAGTCGATCGCGATTGGCTTGATTTAACGCGAAGCTCCTCGTTCGATTGGTGACCATCTAATCAAAATAGCAACGTGGCCAATTCCAACGTGACAGTTATCCAGTGGCAACGAAATTCGCGCTGACCTTGTGCGAATGCCTTGACCCAATGCGCGCCGACCGGCCGGCATCTCAGATAAGGCATCGAAGACGAACGAATCTTCGAATTTACCATCTAATCGACTCGATCGCGGTGTCAGGTTGAAACCTGCTCACGATTTTACTGCGATTCTTCGGACAGGATATCTTTATCCGATAACAATTTTCCGATAGACATCTCGCGTAAAGACGATCGAATGCATAATAAATCTTATCTCGCTTCGAAATGCGTCTTTTAACCCTTTGCGATCCAAATTAATTGTCCTCATTCCCGATAGTCCAGTCGACATTAATTCTTGAGTTATATCAATTTATCGTCGACCTTGCAATTTTAATCGAGCATTCATATATTTATATGCCGTATAAAGTATAAAGTAACATGAAATTTAAGTTAAGCAGCTTTATCGACCATTTCCGTTATGCATTGGAAAAAATGCAAAGAAAGGTGATGTCGAGTCAGACTCGACGTTGGACCGCAAAGGGTTAATCGTATCTTGGTAGATTTTATCGTAATTTTTTAGATTTCTGTATTTTATGAATTAGGAAGTGAAACTGTTCGACGAATTTCGAAGTCAAATGAAAAGAACAGATACAGTGAGTTATGATTAAATTGAACCGCGTACGACGTGTTATCCGTTGCACTAAAGATGCGCGTACGATTTCATTTTTAGCGCGAAGTCAACGTCGTGATTTCATCGAAGAGGAAGATGAGTGGTTAACGACCGAAAAAGATACTTCCCAATAAGAAGCACGTAACGCTAGATAGATGAAAGAAAAGCACTTTCTAACTGTACATCGGAACTACCGTTTCGCGTGAAACGTTTCTTAAGAAATGCGAGCACAGAACCGTGCACGAAGAACCCTACAATTTTCCTACAACAAATCGAAAAGATTCGAACACAGTAACGGCGTTTTAAAGGCTCGTATCGAAGAAACGTGCAAACCCGCATCCGTGTGTTTCGTTAGAATCCAAGAGGCGCTCGTTGCGGGTAAATTCGGTAATTTCGTACGAAAAACGAATTATTAGTACGTTATCTCGATATATTCAGAATGGTTCGATTAAATCGTTAACAGTTCCCGATGGAAATAAGATGAGAAGACGTACGAGAATGAAGGGAATTCTTGAAAAAAGAAATCATGTTTTTTACCGGTTGCCCATTGGTATGTAGGAAAAATATTGTATCGTTTCTTGAATGACAATCTTACCACAAAGGCCAATGACGATTATCGCGGGTAATACGAAGATTATGTTGTCGAAGCCGTGCTCGATCGAACCGTCGGGGCTGCTTAAATCCATCGTTCTCTCGATTTACAGTGAATTAGTTGGAACTTTGTTTGCACGTAGGACGCTTCATGAGAACAGGTGTCACCGCGACGCCATCTACGAAAGCGCGTCTACGACTATT
The DNA here is from genome assembly GCA_025433975.1 of Liostenogaster flavolineata. Taxonomy (NCBI): domain Eukaryota; kingdom Metazoa; phylum Arthropoda; class Insecta; order Hymenoptera; family Vespidae; genus Liostenogaster; species Liostenogaster flavolineata. Next base: position 1,517,409 of record JAITYT010000052.1, read on the forward strand.
TTAAGGTTAGAAAATGGCAATGCTAAAACAATTCTGCGCTTTTATCGACGAGTATTCGTCATCTTCTAAGCTGCTCATGTTAGATGGCTACCATTCTAGCCATAGGTAGAATTCTACCAAACGTTTTGCACATGTCAGTCGCGTATGTACATCAATCTTAAATACTTGTCATCGCGTGTAGAATTGACGACTGTGCGCGACAGTACTTATCGGTTGAAATATTTTTCTTTAACGTTGAAATTCAATTTAAATTAATCGTCAATCGCTAGATTTCGTTTTATAATAGTTTCGAAAAGGGAGAACTTTGTTAAAACTTTGTTAAAGTAAGTAATCAATGACTAGTGGTAAGCATTCGTCAAATAAAAAACGTTGTTTGATGCACTGCGTATAATGTTGGTTAATATCCCATAATCGATAGAATTAATAATACCATAATATTAGATGAGACTACGTCATAAATCTATTAATAATATTATTGCTATCTTATACATCGCTTGTATAGCAATCAATAATAAAATTAAATTACACAGTGCATTCGATGAACGTAGACATCCTAATATTTCGCTAAATAAGCATAATCGTAATGTGACGACGTCGATATAAATATCATTAACAAGTTTTTAACGAAATTCTCATGATAAATATGAAGATTTGTAACTTTATGATTTGTAAGAATTAGAGATTTGAATAAAAATCGAAATATTTTGAACTACGTAGTATCAAAATAACTACATTGAAATATCTCGTAGTATCGCAGTTTGTTTTCCCGCGAATTTCTGCAGACCGAATCGAACCTGTAGTTAAGTAGACAGATATAACGATTTATCATGTCGAACACAAAAATAACTAATCAGATTTTGAAGTTTGTAAAAATGACTGAACACGCATATTCACCGACGAAAGCATCGCCTAGTGCCGCTGGTTATGATTTACGGAGGTACGTTTTATTCGCATGTAAAACTAACTTTTCCGCCTTTCTTTGTCTCATCGTTTCAATAACTTTGATATTTATAACGTGATTATTAACTCGATTAATTTTCTTTTTTTTGGAAACAGTGCGTACAACTACATTGTGCCAGCTAATGGAAAAGAATTGATTAAGACAGACTTACAAATAGCAATGCCTGAAGGTACTTATGGTAGAATAGCACCGAGATCCGGCTTAGCATGGAAATTCCACATTGATGTAGGAGCAGGAGTCATAGATGCAGACTACCGGTATATTTCTTATAGAACTATGGTTTTTCTCTATAAATCTCTCTATGGAATTTCTCTATGAGTTAATATCGTTTATCACGTCTTTTGTTATAGAGGAGTCGTTGGAATAATACTGTTTAATCATAGTAAAGAAGATTTTAAAATTTCTCCCGGTGATCGAGTAGCTCAATTGATATGTGAGAAAATTGCTTATTGTGATTTGCAAGAAGTAAATAGTTTGGAAGATACCGAAAGAGGTAAGGGAGGATTTGGTTCGACGGGCATAAATTGATAATTAAAGTAGAAAACCATATGGTTGAACATTTCCCAAGTGTGTTGCATGTGCATTTATTTACAACATTATTATGATAAACATATAAATATTTATTTTTGTAATAAACATAAAAATAAACATTTCTGTAATAAACAAACAACAACAAATTATCTTTAATTGTAATAGGTATTCATATATAAGATATACATTTATTTTATAACATTCCACAATGTAACCAAGAGGATAAAAATATAGATTTTATATTTTGGGTATTGGTACAATGCCTGTATACAATGTCGGTGTCTTGACCAATGCTTGTATATTTTTAAATTCACTGTGCTTCGCATCTGCTAATAGTTTGAAAATAATATTCTCTGAGGTTGATATATGACATCCTATCGATTGCATTCTCTATTACAAAAAAAA
>JAITYT010000052.1:1519417-1556287 GCA_025433975.1 Liostenogaster flavolineata
AAATGCTAACAATCTATCTTCTTGAGTACGGGATGTACTACAATCTGCTACTGTATGAACTTCATATCCCTCGCTTCTTAAATCAATCGCTGTAATTTCAACGCACACATGAGCTTCAATACCGACAAGTACAATAGCTTCGGGTTTTTTTCCTTGGCAAATAGTTAAAAGTTCTTCACATACCTATGGCAAACAGAATTAGAAAGAATATCGTATCGTTTAAAGGCTTCTATCTCAAGTACACTGTTGTATACTTACTTCATCAGTGCACATACTAAATTTTGTTTTTGCAAAGGGACCTTTTGCTGTAGAAATATCCAACTGTGAAATCGTTTTCCCCAAAGCTTTTGGATTTTGTTCCGTAACGATCATTGGAATGTCCAAAAGCTTTAATGCATTAACCTGCGCAAAGAATGATCTTGTCAATCATATATATGATTTCACGTTTTCCAATACTAATTATGGAATAATTAAAGTCTATCTTAAATGGCGAAAAATATCGGTATTATTAATGTGGTTCGTGTGCTGTTAATTTATTCATAACCTCTATTCCGTAGACGTTGGGAAAGAATCAGATGTAAAAATAATACGATAGAAATGCAATAAAAAATATTAGAATTTAGTTAACTATCATGATATTTACCAATTTTGCACAATTCTGTGTGACTTTGTCAAATTCGAACATAGCTTTGGAAAATCTTTCTTGAACGTCGCATATCAACAATGCCGTTTTCCCTTGTTTAAGAATTGCTCTGGTAGCGTTTGCCATTGTACGCGACTTAATATCGAGGAAAACAATAAAAGGTACAAACGTTTCTTTTAAACGGTGAAAGTGGATCTTAAGGAATGAAAATTTGGACTTTCGACTGTGCCAAAGTTCGGAACTGTCAATAGAAGGTTATTGTGCTACTTATCACTTTCAAATGAAACCGATTTGTATCGATATCACTTATGACGTTATTACTTAATTATATACGTATTGCATCCATCAGCGTTCAAATCTGATAAGTAGCGTAATTTATGAATTCATAACGTTTCGTGATAATAAATAATTATATTGCACCTTTTACAATAAAATATGAGATTTATTACAATATTTCTTACACGATGAGAAGTAAATTAAATACATTGTTAGATTTGTCTTTTGTACACGTGCGTAAAGATCGCTAGAACCTTCCAATACTTTATTAACATAATTCGTGCAACGGACCGAAAAGATGAACGGCTGGGCAATTCTCATCAGGATTACCCAAAAATTGTGCGTATAATTCTTGATAGCGAGATAGAGTCAGGCCCCCGCGTCTTCTGTCGTCATCCTGTGAACATAAAATCCGTTCTGTTGAAACATTGCGAAACAGAATGATTGACGCGCTCACGTATTTGTAAAATAGCTATCACATGCAGAAACGTTGATCGTGTGTGCATGCAAATACATGCCGTTGGTAGAGTAATATTAAGTCGGGCGCAAGTTACCAGCAGTTGACCGTCAAACGTAAACTGGCAGTGCGCTCGATCTTGGCAATATACCAATCTATTGTTCTCTGTGTTAAACCTAGAATATTTCGAACACACCTGAACGTCAAACGTTCGCGCTTGCCAATGGCGCTAATATACGATTTACTTATTGTTTTTAAAACAAGGGAATCGTAATAATCTTTACGTTTATCGTCCATACTAATAAGAAACGTAGACAACAGTCCTAGACATTTTATTAGAAATATTTCATGCGTTTAAAATCTTTCGTACGTTACTTACAGTAAGAAGATTTTGATAGGCTTCGTCCAAAATATCTACATTGTCCACGGGAATCCTGGTAACACAGTTATACCGAAATTCATCAGCAGCAATCACGCCGTCATCTACGTAATAATATGAAACATGAGATTACCATCTTATTGCGTTTCTTTTTAACGTTTAAAATATGTGAATAGCATGTAAGACGTTCGATGTAATCTTGGTTCCTATACCATTTGATGTCGAACGTTACGCGTACAATATACATCTCGAGTGCTCTATAACTAAACGTTATATAACACTTAATATTATATTTATAAGTCTCACCGTTCAAGTCTACCAGCTTGAAATGGCTGTCGATAAACATTTTCATTGCTTGCGGAAAATCCCGGTAGTCTCGTCCAACGCAGCTTCTTTGAACAGCTTCTTTAAATTCCTCGATCGTAACGATACCGTCCTATAATAGAAGCAAAGAAGATCGATTTAACATCGTTCGATGCGCATATTTATATAAATGAAATTGACCACGTAGTTTTATATTATTATATGTTTAGTTAAACAAATTCCCACGATGCTTACCTTGTTAAAATCAGCCAGCTCCGCCACTTCTTCCCAAAGAGAGAGCATGATGTGGAGATTCTCTTGGTACCTGTTATAATTGAATTCGCCCTTCCCTTCTATCAGCGTCATCTTCAACGCCATGCACTCGAAATCATGCTTCTCCAGGATACCGTTGTTGTCCGTGTCTAAGCAAAAAAACTTTTTTTATTTGCCTCGTGTCCGATGCGTAATAATTTCAAGACGACGAATGTTATACCGTCTAAAACAATTTGACGTTCGCTATAGAATTACAGACGGGCATACCGTATCGCATCAAAACCCGAAACCGATGAATTAAAAACACATGCAGTTCGGTATAGATTTAGTCAGCCAACTAATCGATCAGCCTGTGCCAATTCATTTCTCGGGAAATTTTTGCTGCCGGTCGTTTGGCGTCGGTCCAAATATCTTACTTTTTGGCAAAGTACTGTATCTGTCATGAAATACATAATTCAATGCTTGAGGATACACGCAAATGAGAATTGAGAAACGCGTGCTGCGAGTTTCGCTACCGAAACACCATTTATTTTGTTTCGATATTGCGAGCCAGTCGCCGATATTCACCTTTTGGCCTGGGAAGAAGACGATCTAAAACGACGATAAAGAGACTAGTTCAACTTCGATCACACCGACAATTAATATTCGTACGTGTGCGACCATTAACGCGTTCTACTGGTAAGCGCGTGGGTGTGGACGCGTTGTATGTTTAGAGATGATGATTAAGGTCGAGTTGTATGGTTGTTCCATAAAACAAATTTAAGTCGGGACTTAATCTTGGCATGGCTGACCAGTTGCGGGCGTCGCAATGACGATTTGGTATACTTTAAGCGGACCTAAATCGTCGATAACGGTGTTACACTTTAAATAAATTCTATCCGAATCTGACGATCGATCTTCGGCATCCTTCTTACGTCACTCTATTGTGAAACACTCGAACAACGTCTTTTTTGGGCAATTTTGGTCAGCTTCCCGTCGTCAGGCCTCTTCCATCCTCGATCCTTCTTAATTGGCATTTTGGGATCGCGTTTTCCGGGTCATTTCGCTTCAAGGAGTCGAATTTTATACGCGTCAAGTGCAACCCTTCGATAAAAATGGCGAATCGACCGACAATACGTCATCAAGGATACCGAGAAGCGAATTGGCTTTTTAAACGTCATCGAACTGGTCGCAGCGACAAAAGGCAATCATCGTGCAGCTGAAACGCGCGCCTATGACCACGTGTCACCGCCGCGCAATACGCAAACCTTTTAACACCCTCGAACGCGGCACGCGCGGCTTATTTTAATTTCGATCCGCACTACTTACGACATACACGTGGCTACTTCACCAGGAAAAGGTGTACTTCTATAAATTCCATATTCCTAGCGAATTCACAGAAATTTACTTTACCAAAGTGTCGAGAGAGGAAAAGCAGAAGATCGACGTTTCGCTAATGTCGACCCGGTCGACGCATCGACAGTGTCCAGAGTAGCGATTCACACAAACCGTAAGACATCGACAGGCATAAGACAGGCATCGTTGTACTAACCGTACAGAAACCTCACGATAAAACTAACGCGATTGTCCCAGCTGTACGCCATGGTCGACATCAGTAACCCTCTCCTCGTCCTTTCACGGATTGTTCCTGGTCGAGTTCCACTCTTGATGTCCTTCCTTCCAACTTGACGTCCTTCGGCTCGTACTCCTTTCCGTCCGTCTCGTATCTTTTCGTGGGCTAAGCTAGGGAGTCCTTTGTAGGCAAGGGGACGGATGCCTCGCAATCCGCGATCGATCTTTACGCGGGCTAGGGTCCGGCGAGTCTAGCACGAGAAGGTTTGGTGACACCCGGACGAGAGAAAGTCGAACGAGAGGATGGTGGTTTTGCACTGAACTCGAGCCGAGAGTCTCGACGTTGCTTCTAACTTTAGACACTTCTCCCCCCGAAAGAAGGACACCGCGGTGGTGTTATACTCGACGGGGCAAGACGGGGACGATGCCGGCGCGGTGGAGGCAAGGTGCTCAGGTGGTCAGAGCGTTTAACCGTCGCAAGGGGGTGGAGAGGCACGACGTACGCGCCAATGCGCCAGTGAACTCGTTGTTATTTTCGTTTCGAGAGACTCTTTTTTTTTTATCTGCTCCTTGTCTTCCTCGTTTCCGTTTCCACCTTTGGCGCGAATCGTCGCGCTTTTTTTCGCGTTACTTTTTCGTTGCTCGTCGCAGGCGTCCGTCGAGCTTGTCAAAGTCGTCCATTCGATACAATCGAAAACTTTGGAACACCTGTAGGATCGTAGAGGGAAATCGACTTTGAATTTCATTGCACACGCGAAAGATTAGACCGTTCATATTTCCATCGATTCTTTTTTTTAGATCGGAGACCCGAACCTTGTCGACTTCTGGCCGCGTCCTGATCGACGATCGAATTTCGATGCTAAAAAAAGAGAAAATGGAGGACGCTAGAAATCGCGTCCTGGTAGAAGTCCTCGCGTGTTGCGGCTTCGACGTCAGCGATGACGTCGACGTGATGTCGTTGTCACGAGAAGCAGATATCGCGAATTGGATCCACGACACGGATACCGACAGATCCTTGGCAATTAACGCGACAAGGTTAGCCTCGAATGCAGAGTCGAAAAGCGATCGCACCGGCCGTTGTCTCATCGAGATTATTTCTAACTTTGACGGAGGTCGCCTTCGTAACAACGTGGATTTCAACGACGACGACATCCATCTCGATTCGCCCTTTGGGTGCGACGTACATAAATGTATTTTCGTACGCAATTGCTTTGGATGGACGCCTCGTATCTCGAGGAGCAAGACAAATCTCTTCTTCCGTATCGATCGTCGCTCTATCGCCTCGTAAATCGCGTCGTCTCTTGCCTTTTCGATCTTGATCTCGATGCCAACGACGAAAATCTCATCTCGGGCGTCTCTTCGTCTTCGAATTTCGACTCCAACGTTTCGAGTGCGAACTCGCGTTAGACGTAAATAAAAATCACATTGAATTACGTTAGTCGATGAATTACGTCGTCTCCTCGCGAATCGCTCGTCGTGACCGACTTTACGTCGAAAAAACGAAAGCTCGCGTCTGATAACTTTTACGTTCGATCGCGAGCGGACGAGAATGAGAGAGAGTTTCGACGTCATACTTCGCGCGTTATATTCGTACGACGGTCCCCGACGAAATATTACGCATGTAACGAAGCGATATAAACGTTCGATCACGAGGGTCTAGCGATTTCGTGCAGACAACCATCGAGGAAAAGTGACACGTAATAACGCGAACGATTTAGGAACGGCTGGATGGAAATTGCATGCGATTTCGTAATTAACTGCCTTTCTCCCCTCAGTTGGTAAGTTTACTCGCGTTACCCACGAGAGATTCACGGTACGCGAAGAATTTTCTCATCAATCTCGTCCTCTCCTGCCTTCGCTTCGAATCCTCGCGGCAAGGAACCGATCGAGCCACGAACAGATATAAAAGGTGAGGGACGAGACGAGGAGGAAGATAGGCAAGATCTAAAAAAGGCAAACCGATAAAAACACCACCAAAGACAGTGGGAGTTTCGTAAGTCGATTTTTGCGTTCGCTGCCGATATTTCCCACGAACAATCCGTTCGTCTTTCCACGTTCAAGGAATTAATTAGGAAAGGAAAACTCGCCATCTTCTTTAACGACGATCTTCCTCGAATCTGCTTTGTGATTCTAAATTTGTAAGAACTCGTAAGAGGGTAAGAAGGCGTGGCCAATATTGCGATACATCGAGCAACGAGAAAAGATCAAACGAGGAAAAAAATTGCAAATCTCAAGTGGACGCAAACGAGGGAAACAGTCAAAGAGAAGGAAACTTTTGTTCTCGCAACTTAACGCTTAACCGACGTCTTTGCGAGCCAATTTTCTTCTTAGCTTTCGATCGTTAGCGCGAACGATTCGACGGTACGGTGGTTTTCCACGTTCAAAGCACGATGCCTTGGCTAACGTCCCAGAACGTCTGACGGATCCACTAATTACAGGAGGAACGCGTGTTGCTACCACCAACGACGATCTTCCTCGAGTCGAGGAGCATCGGTGCCGTGACGCGCTTCTCTGCTTCCTTCGAGATCTCATCTTCCTTCCTCGTCGTAAGATCCCAAAGACAAGATCGAGGTATGGCAAAGAGTGAAAAATAAGCATCGCAATTTACGGCGAAGCGAAAAAGGAAAGAGGCTAAACTCAAATCGACGTTAATGAAAGAATTATTTGTACGAAAAATCCGACCGTGCAACTGTTTTCCACGTTAAAAGAAGCACGCAGTTCCTTGGCTATCGTCCCAGTGTCACCGGCGAATCCGCTAATAACAGGAAGAACATGTGTTGTCGCCACCGACCACGATTTTGGTGAGGATTGAGAAGTGAAGCAACGATGTCGCAACGCACTCTTCTTTTGCTTTCTTCGCGGTCTCGTTTTCCTTCCTTGCGACGAAGACTACGAAAATAATAAGAAAAGAAATTTTGACAACGAACAACGAAACGAGAAGGAAGGAAGGAAAGGCCAATCCTTGATCGATGGCAGTGGAAAAACATCCAGGGAAAATGAAACCTTCGCAAGTGAATTTTGACGCAAGCTTCCGATCGATCGCACGAGCGACTCGACGCGCAATTTTTCACATTCGAAGCACACGGTTCCTTGGTCATCGTCCCAGAACGACCGATAAATCCGTTAATTACAGGAAGAACGCACGTTGCCGCGATCAGCGACGATCTTGGCAAGGAGTGGGGAGTGAGAAGCAACGGTGTTTCAACGCACTCCTCATCCGTTTCTTTCACAACTTCGTCTTCTTTTCACGGAATAAAAACCCCAAAGGCACGCTCGAGCTACGGAAAAACATAAAAAACAATTTTCGAAGCATGCAACGACAAGAGAGGGAAAGAAGGTAATCCCAAATCGATGCCAATAAGAGAACCTTGAGAGACAACGGAACATCTCGATCGGTAGCATCAACGATTTTTCACGTTCAAAGTACACGGTTCCTTGGTAATCGTCCCAGAACGATCGATAAATCCGTTAATTACAGGAAGAACGCACATTGCCATGATCAGCGACGATCTTAGCAAGGAGTGAGGAGTGAGGAATGAGGAGCAACGGTATTTTAACGCACTTTTTTTCTGTTTCCTTCACAACCTCGTCTTCCTTTCACGAAATAAAAATCCCAAAGGCACGCTCGAGCTACGGAAAAACATAAAAAACAATTTTCGAAGCATGCAACGAAAAGAGAGGGGAAAAAGACAATCCCAAATCGATGCCAGTAAGAGAACCTTGGGAGACAACGGAACATCTCGATCGATAGCGCTAACGATTTTTCACGCTCGAAGTACACGATTCATTGGCTAATGTCCCAGAACGATCGATGAATCCCCTAATTACAGGAGGAACGAGAGTCGACGCCACTAACGTTGATTAGTAGCGAGCGAGAAGCTCGCCGCTGCTTCGCCGGCGTCTTGACGCACAACGAGCGATTCATTTGGTCGATGGTAATTAATTTCACGCGGTACGTCGTCACTTCGGGCTTCTCGACGGTCGACGTTGATTCACGCGTTTCCTCGATGCGTGTCGTGCGCCTAACAATAAGTATAATCGTAAACGAGCAATTATGCGCGTAGCACGTGCGGACGTACATTAGCGTAGGTGTCGTAAGTTCCATGACCTGCGGTTTTTTATTTTTGGTTTAACATACGAAGCTCCGACATCCTGCGCCATCGGTCATTCACTTCGAAATTAAGGATACAATTTTGACTCGCCACTTGCGAAAAATGAATTTTATGAAGGATAAAATCTCATCGACGCCATTTTTATACGTCATCGCCAGTCATCGATAAAAATCGATGCTTCGCATCTTTTATCGCTTCGTATTTGGTTGGCAAGTAATTTCTGTTTTTTAGTATGAAATAAAACTCAATTTTTATACAAAGACTGAACCTTGATCGCTTATATCTTTTCCACTTTGTTCAATGATCTCTTGTCATTTTTTTAGTTTTCTATAATATATTGCCATTTATTTGTGAATATCGAAATTACTTCCTTGCCAATCCAATAAAACTCTGCACCTTTCAGAACGATAAATCGACGAGGAGACCGAGCAACCAATCGCGCGCGATGGGCTTGTCTATTGTAAAGTACCAATTTCAAGCAGTTGCGTCATTGCTTCACCTTGGCTCATCGGATAACCGGCACGGATCTCCGCTTTGGATTCCACGCCGGGGTCGTTCTAATGCCAAGCGGAAATACTTTAAGAAGCTAATGCGCACGGACGCGATGCACCTGACGTGACGTCGTTCCGCGAATCGTTGCGAATCATATGTCTTTCGACTATTGTCGAAAATATATTATTTTTCGACGATTATGAATATGGCGTTGTCTGGAATGTAATTTGCATACTGGCGTGTTCGCGCTCGTATGATGAAAAATTTGGTAATCGCGTGGTTAAATAATCGTCTCGATTAAATAACGTGCGACATTTTATCGTTGCCATTGAGCACTCGTTGCTGTATTTTAATTACATTATTGTAACGATTTGCATTAAAGTACGGACTTGATCAGAATAGCTCCTAAAATAAACCATTTGTTATTCAACGACCAAAAGGAATTTTGTCGTTTAATGGTGTTAATCTTTATTATTTTGAAAATTTATTATAAATATAAAAAACTATGGCCGAACCAAGTACTTTGACACTTCAATTTAAGATACTTCAAAAAGTAGATGATAAAAAAATAACATCGTAACTCATCTTGACTATTCTGTTCATTCATTATTACATTGTACAGCGAATTGAATTAGTCAAATCTTGAAGATCGAAGCCCTCATGCCGCGATCGCATCGATCATTCAGTGGCGAATTACCTGAGCTTACAATTAATTCTGATCAAGGATAGCTTCCGTTCCCATCTGTTTAAATCATTTCGATCAACCTCAAACCGAAAATTCGGCGCATCCGCGATCAATAAGACGGAGAAAGCGAGAGGAAAATCGAGCATCGCGTAGCAACCGAACGAGGAATTTCGTTGCGGCGTAATTTCACCTCCTTCGCCTTTGCCGCTATTTCGAATAGCTCGACGTGTCGTACATCGATACGCCGTTCCTCGTTCGGTGAGCTTGAGACAGGTACAGCCCGCACGTAACGCAATCGAAACACGCGCGCGAACTAAGCTCGTTATTGAATGCCTGAATGGAATCGACGACGAACCGTTACGTCGTGTTGCGTGCCATCGTCCATTTCCATGGTATCCGATTTTAACAGGCGACGTCGTGCCACGGGTTGCGAGACACTCGTGACTCGAGGATTCTCAGGCTCTCTTGCTCGTTAGGGTACCGAAAGACGAGCACAAGTGTCGACGGAATCGCGTCGGCTTTACCTTGATACGAACTCGAGCGCGTTGAAGATCGCGAAATCGCGAGGCGATTCGCGCATTTGGAAGCTTTCGACGCGCTACGAAACAATTAACCTTTAACTTTCGTAAATATAATAGTAACGTCACGAGAAGCGATATAGTAACGATGCTCGGCCCCCGGATGATTAAGCGAGATGCTGGGAAAATCATGCCAAGTCTCCGTTTCGACAAAAGAGCTCGTGCCCGTGAACGTCGCTGTACCGAATTAAATTTCAATTTAAAGCTAAATAATCGATTCACGTAATGGCAGGGCAAGATCTGACCTAACGTTGCAGCGAGTCACTCGATCGAGCTTGGGATCGTTATTTTCGAGATTTTATTCTCGTAAATCGTCTGGCGAAAATGTAGACATTACAACGATTCAACGGTATCGATGTTCGACACTATTGCGTCGATGCGCATGTGTTTGTTTTACGAGTTTATGCGTCAGTTTATAATCTTGGTCTTTTCCGGTACCCGATGCTTGCCTCTTGGAAACGTTGAACTTAACGCCGTCGTTAAGCAACGAATCTCGCCATTACCGGCTAACGAGATTACGCCAAGAGCAAGAACAAATTCTAACATGGTAGTTTTCCTGCATTCTCGATGTCGAAGGAAGTAAATTAATGATCGTTACGAGTCGGCGTAACAAACAAGAAAATAAGAAAATATAGGCATCGTAGGCAGTGTTTCCCGTTTTACCGTACGAACTTTACGATGCGAGATCACGATTAACTTTTTTGCATTAGATTACATTACGTTATCTCGGTGGAATCTACCAAATCACAACGACATCGAGAGGAAAATCAGATTAATCGCATATTTCATTTTTTTAAAGCAACGTATTTCATTTAACATTTAACATTTTTATAAGTGACCAATTATCCACTGTTCACTTATAAGTATATATTTGTCTCGTGAAACGAATAAAAGTGAACGTTAATAGTAGAAAAGAAATATAAACGGTTCCTGTTATTTTTCTTGTGAAACTCGATCGCGTCAAAATGACGTGGCGCGTAATCCTCGCGTTAATTAGGTGAAAATAGGTTGGAAATCGGCTCGAGGCTTTGAAGAAACGATCACCTCATTTACAGATAATTCTGCCGTATATCGAGACCGAATGTCTACCTAAAATATTTCCTAAAGAATCCTAGTGAGAATCCTTTCACCTCGCATTTAGGATCGCAAGGTCGACCCCAAAAAATCATCCTTCGATGATACGTACGTTCATAGCGAATTCCATCGTCGACATCGAGAGGAAAATTCGATCCAAATGAGAAACGAGTGAAAATAGCCTAGAGGGGTGAGAGAATCTTCTATGGAAGCTATCGAAAGCGGACGTTCCGTATCGCGTAAGGCCTCGTAGTAGGTAGGTAGGTAGGTAGGTAAGTAGGCATCGGTGGGAGGTGTTAGTTCGAAAGTCCGAGTCTCCCGTCGTTTCTTTAGCAAGGAGTCGACATACGCCTCGCGATCGACATGAGATCGGGACTGCGCTCGGTCGTCGTCGCGTTGCTCGCTCATCTCGGTGAGTAGGACACGTCGTAGATTGGGATTTTTCGAGACGATCTCCAGACGATTCGATCGGTAGTGCATTGAAATGTCTCCCGCGATCAAGGCGTTCGTTCGCGAGCCGATCGACGCTCGATCGTCCCTCTAGATCCGATTTGAATCGGCACGTGCCTTTTGCCGCCGCGAGTAAAAGTCCATTGACACGTTAACCCACTGTGTGAGTTGAGCCAACCGGAAGTTATCAGGGACTTTTCGAGCCTCCGTGAAACGACTCGCGTCTTTTCGACCGCCCGACGCACGAAGAAAATTATTTAATAATTTAATTAATTATTTTATAATTCAAATTTTAATTTAATTTAATTTTGTTTTAATTTAAAGATAATTTAATTATTCAATAAATAACGTCCATGGAGTACGCAAGATCCCAAAGGAGAAACGCAGCCTCGGAATCGAGGCGAAAGATGCGAAAGATGCGTTCGATCGCCGAAAGTTTCACTTCCGTTTTTGCATCCGAGTGAAAACGGCCGATGAGGAGCATCGCGTCTCGCTCCTGTTTTTCTCTTTCACCGGTTTTCACGCTCGTGAACGTACAAGCGCGTCGGCCAAGAGCGAATAACTCGAACGCGCGAAGGAAATTCTTTCGGATCTTCGCTAGAAGGCGATTTACGCGACCGTTCGCGCATCGATTCCTCCGATTTTTGCTTTTTTTTTCATCTTTGGTTTCAGTACTCTCGACGTGGGCGAAGGAGAAGCCAGGAGAGGCGCCTTGCATAGACGATAATAAATTTTATCGCAATCCAAACGCACCGGCGCACAACGTTTGGGCACCCACAGAATGCGCCAAGTATTATCTGTGCTTAGGTAATCCAGCGATCGTTCTTACATTATTAGAAATAAGTCTCGTTTTCTTACGATCCGCGATCGCACGGCTTAAATCGAATTTAAACCGCGTCTTCGACCGCGTTCGAAAGCTCTTCGCTTCTGCCCTTTCGCGAAAGCTCATCGAATTTCATCGAAACTTCATTGTTATATCCTTACGATCGTTATCGTTAACGTATGTCGATATATGATGATATCGACATCGTAATTTTATCGTACAGTGCTCGCGAAACGCCATCGACGCATAGAATCGAGTTCATAATATCCTTTCCTTTTTCTCGTATGCCTTTGTACAGGGTGATCAATGTGAATGTGTTAAAAGTAAATAGTTATTACTTCGTAACAAATAAGCCAAATAAAATGAATTGAACGCCATTTTGTAGAGAAAACTTGTCAATTTTATTATCATATATATGAAAGAGAAATGTAATAATTTAACAATTGAAATACACAATATAAAAAAAAAGAAAATGTTGCTTGTTCATATGAATTAGTGGTACATACATACATTTATTCGAGCGCGTTGGCTCGAATGGATTTAGATTTCACACTTTTCTGTCAACGACGAATCATGTAAACGCAACGTAACTAATTTTGCATAAGTGTGTTATTTTAGATAACGAAGTATTCGAATTCAAGTGCTCGCAAGGATTGCTCTTCGACGTCTCCAGACAGATATGCGATTTCAAGGCGAACGTGGATAATTGCGATGTAACATTAGGTATGCAATTAGAATTATCGATATGTATCGTAACGCGTGTGGCACAAATAGAACGAACGCGGTCGCTTCCCACGTTCATTATTCGGTTTTTTATTAACGTTTACGGACGATTGGGTACTGATCGAGTTTCTGAGCCAGTTTCTACCTACGTCGAGGAAAGCGAACAATCATCAACATCAAGATGCTAGTCGAACGACTAGTACGGTACTTTCTCTGAGAAAATTGATCGGGATAGTTCTTCGTTCGATCGACAATTTTTTTTCTTAGTCATACGTGACGTCAAACGACTAAGAGGTTTTTAACGTCGAACGGAGATCGAAGTGCATAGAAAAAAGGCGAGAACAATTAAGTAAAAGTTTCTTTCGTCGCACGAATGTGCGTCTGGGACGATTTTACGATTCGAACTTGTGGGATTTACGTATATCGAATAGTGACTTAAAATTTTAAAAGTATCTTACAGAGGTACAACCACCAAGACCACTGTTGGATAATGGTAACTGCGAGGAGAATAATTTGGCTTGCGGCGATGGCACCTGTCTTCCAGCATTGTACTTCTGCGATGGCAGCGTCGATTGCTCCGACGGATCCGACGAAGGATGGTGCGGTAAGAAGAACGTCTTTTTTTCCTCGATAAAACGCTTTCGCTTCCTACGAGCTTTCTCAAGCGTATTTCTTTATAAAAAATAAAACAGACATTCGTTAGCAATTATTTGAAACAACTAGATAAATTACATGGTTGCAATTGGATCGAAATCTTCTCGAACGAGAGGTACATACTTACAAATTTTATCGTAGAAAACGACATGGTTAACCGCGAGACAAGTGAAAGCGCATCGATGTACACAGAATAAGCAGATTTGAATGTACTAACATATAAAACGTTTATCGGTTTGTTGGAAGTTACGTTTTTAACAAGACGTCTTATTAGTTTACGTGGCTCTAAAATTTGATCAACGAACTTTTTTTTCGCTTTCACCGAATAAGTGTTCCTTCGATGAAGAAACGAATATTTTGTATCTCAAGACCTATCATAAATAGCTATACTTTCATATGCGATTGTTGTTTTACTTTGTAGATATAAGCAACGATCCAAAGGCAGCAGCACCATGCGATCCGCAAAAGTGTCAGCTACCGGATTGCTGGTGTTCCAAAGATGGCACGGAAATACCAGGAAACCTATCGGTATCGATGATTCCACAGATGATAACGATTACCTTCAGCGACGCGGTGAACGCAGACAATTTCGACCTCTATGCCAGTAAATTTAATTTGAAATAGATGTACGAAATAAAAAGTGAATATTCGTTTAATGCAAGAAACAACTCATTCGTTCCAGAAATATTCACAAACGATAGAAAGAATCCTAATAGATGTCCTGTTCGAGGAACGTTTTATATCAGTCATCAGTATACCAATTATCGAGATGTGCAGTATTTGTGGAACATCGGTCACGAAATTGCAGTTCACTCTGTAACGTACGATAATTTTATATCTTGAAATAAGTTATTACGAACTATTAAATAAATTAATACGATTTGATTGTCCTTTAGGCATCGTGGTCCTGAAGAATGGTGGTCGAGAAATGCAACCATCGAAGACTGGTTCGACGAAATGATCGGCGAAGCAAATATTATAAACAAATACGCTGCTGTACGAATCGAGGACATCAAAGGTAATTCGTAAGCATAATTATTTCGGTTGAATTAAAATGAAATTTTTGATGTTACAGGTTTGAGAGCCCCTTTCCTTCACGTTGGATGGAATCGACAGTTTTTAATGATGTCCGAATTTGGATTTGCCTACGATTCGTCCATCATAGCACCCTTTTCAGACCCACCCGTATGGCCTTACACTCTTGATTACAGACCACCTCACGCTTGTGTCGGTCCAGGACAACTATGTCCTACGCGTGCTTATGCTGGTATCTGGGAGCTTCCAATAAATCAACTTTTGGCGGGTGTAAGTAACATGCGTTTACGCGAATAGAATCAGATATAACGATGGACGAAAATATTGATATCGTATTTAGGAATATACCTGTGCAACGATGGATTCGTGCCCACCTAATTTATCCAGCGAAGACGTATATCAATTGCTTATGCTAAACTTTAAAAGACATTATCTCAGTAATCGGGCACCCGTAGGGTTCCATTTTCACTCGTCGTGGTTTCAATCTTCGGCAAACTTTTATGCTTTCAACGTAAGTACATTGCATCTTTATATCTTTTATCTGATTTAACATTCCGTACTGATTTTATTATTTTTTATGTTGTTTTATATTCGATTAGAAATTTCTGGATGATGTACTTCGTTTACCCGATGTATATTTTGTAACGAGCGATCAGCTCGTAAGATGGATGAAAATGCCGACACCTATAAGTCAACTCGAAAAATTTGAGCCATGGAAATGTAACAGACGTCAGTTCGAACCGTTTGAAATAGCATGTGACTTACCTACAGCTTGTAAACTTCCTAGCAGAGTACTTAAATCTTACAGAGATTTACATACTTGTTTCGAATGTCCTAAAGAATATCCATGGTTAAGAAACGAATTTGGACAGGATTAGACTATAAACGAACGTTATATTCTAAAAATTATAAAATAGTATTTCGATTATAGAAACATTGACGATGTACGAAATGTTACGAATAGAATGATAAGTATCTTACAAAATGATCGTTTGTACTTCATGAAATTATCAAATGTATCTATCATCAATTTGTATTACTTTTCTACGTGGTAAGGCGTAACGACATTATTTATTTACGAAAGAGTAATTTTCTAGAAAAATCGATTTATTTTTACATAAATCTATGTAATGTACAATGTTAAATAAATTGTCACCTTGTTAACAAAATGCATACTTTGTCAAAGTATTGAATAATTCTATTCTTGAAATAATAGAAATGATAAATATTATAGAATGGAATAGTATACAATTTTTCAAATCAGACAATTATTTATCCTTCTTGTTGTATAAATGGATTTTGTATCGATTCCATTCCATCAACTGGGCAAATAAGTACCACCGACGTTCCTCTGCATACTACCAAACCCAGCATGCGAGTATCTTGATTCAACTTGTAGGGATCGTCAGGATCTATTTAATTAATAACAATATCTTGTTAATTTTGTAACTATCTACATGATTTATCCGAACTCTTTATTTAGCTACTTACCTCGAAGATATTCAGTTGTATTATCCAGCACTAAATTCAAGAGAGGATCGTAACCTTTGAGTATACCTGCCGCTTCTCTTCCTCCGGCGAATTTGACTCTAATATTTTTTTCTAGGTATTTCGACAAATCGAGGATACTTTCCTTCCTTTTCTTCTCCTTGTGGTCACCATGTGCATTTTGTTGCTGTAAACATATAATAAAAGTACAGAAAAGTTTGAGGTTAGATAAAGGATATTGATGTTTTACCTGTTTGGTTGCCTGGAAAGAGAAGAATGGAAAACAGTCAATTTTACTTCCTTTACTTGGGATATTTTACTAATGAACACATGTTTTTTTATAAACTTACCGACATCTTTATGTTAATAGATAATCTAAAAAATATATTTCTTTCTACTACTTCGACGAAATACAACGTATTTTAAAATCTGAAGTTAACTTGGTTATGTTCGTTGATTTGAAAAATCGATATCAGGAAAAATCGTTGGCCATAACCTTTCCCATCTACGGTAATAGCATTATTAATTTGAATTGGCTAACGCATAATAAAAATAACATCGTGGTGAGATAAAAGAAAATCATGTATCTTATTGGGATTAGAGATTTTATTCTGACGTGGGAACGATTTCTATCAAGGAAAAACATCATTTAAAAGCTTGGATTTATTCATATCGACATTATAAAAAAATACATGATGTGTATGTGAATGACATAGTATTGGTAAAGTGACTGTTCTTACATTTTAGAATAGTCCGTATTACCTTTAGCGATTGTTTTCTACATTCTACAATTACTTCTATAATTTGCATATGGCACAACAGAGGATCGCTCTTACTATCTTGTTTACAATGATCACCTGCTGCATACACATTTTGTGTACATACTTAAAATAAAAGTACTCTGTACATGATGACATCTTGCTCTCACTACATAATGTTCATAGTATAACGAATCATTTTGCTAACATCTTGACGGAATTAATATTGTACGTTCTTTCATGATGATCATACATTGCTACTTTATTAACATTTGCATATTACTTAATATGTATATTGTCCTGAAATTTTTTTTCTGGCTGGCTGCTTGGATGGATATTGTATTGTTATATAAGTAGGATTTATAAACGTGGTAAGGATTTTTCATAAAAGAAAGCAACTCACAAATATTATAAGTGGTTTGATAGTTACATTACGAAATTCGATGTATCGATTGTATATTGACGAGAAATGCTCGTTGTTTAAACTTTACTTTAATGCCTAACATTATAACATGTATACTAGATTGCACATTTTGGAGTCTTAAACTTTGCTATGTCATCGATAATGCATAGATGTTCTTAGAAAGAAAGTGAACTTTTGTGTGCTCGTTGCAAAGCGATAATGAGACCATAACAGTATTAACAATCTCAATCTACAACGTTAGCCTCCCTCTAAATGAAGTCGGCTAATGTATATTATGAACAATTAGAAGAATTTCCAATACAATATTATTTTAATAATTTTACGAATTTACCAGCCATATTAAAAAATACACAATCAATTATCCGCGACATGGATTTTCAATTTAATTCTTAATATTATCTCCTTTTGTTGTTTAAGATATTTCAGAAAATTCGTCATGTCTGTTGACGATCTTCCTCTTGTTCGGAAAGTAAATGAACATTATGTAATTGTTCTGTGTTATTTTCTGTCTCATCCTGTTCCGAAAGCAAAGGAACTACTTGTTGATTATTATTATCAGTTTCTGACGGTCTCCTACTTTGTCCTGGTAAGAAAGACATCGGTATAGTGCCTGATGGAGTTGTAGGCGCTGAACGAGATAACCATCGTTTCGTTTTGTTTCTCGAATTTGGCAGTCCTAATGGCATGTACATTTTCCCACGTGTCCTTTTGGTCCTATACGACCCTACAACATCACCTGGACTTAAAGGCCGCTGCGCTGAACCATTAGAATTTGTGTACAGAAGTTGAGGTTGATTCTGATGAGAAGGCAAAACGGTGGTATGTCCACTTGGCAACTGTGGAAGCTGTTGGATTTTATCTAGCAGCTCGCGTAACTACAAAATCATAGAACATTAAGCGAGGAGAGTAACGCTGGGATAAAGTCAATACAATTTTCACCTACGTCTTATTTAATGAATCAATAATATAAATAGGATAAGAAAATAATAGAAATACCTCTATCGTAGGACTGGTTGCTCTTGGTGGAGAACATGGTGATTGAGCTACTAAACTCGATATGTCTGAGGCTGTTCTGTGATTAGCCAGAGAAACTACAGAACCAATTTCTCCATTTCCTGTTCTCTCACGCTCTACCGCAGATAACTCGTCGATGCTATTATTACACGAATACGGTGGTGGGATTATCATATTTGCTTCGTTCACCATGTTACACATGAAACTTGAACTTAAAGAATCCAACGTGCTCGCATGTGACAATGATCTGAAGTAACGCATTACAAATCCTGACGTGCCTTTCCCAGAATCCTCGTCGTAACCAATTACCAATGGATAGAGATCTGGCTTCGCGGTTACCTACGACAAGTTTACAACTTAGATTAATAGTTGTTCGTATAAGCGGAGAAATATTTCTGGTACACCAAGATACATTATAAAATAGAAAATAATGATTGGAATAATACTAACTTTCTACGTGTTACAATGTAATTTAAAATAGCATTAATCTTGTACCTCGTTGTACGGGGGAGGTAATGCCTGCACAAAAGAGCTACAACGACTATAATGTGGCGGTGGATACCAAGGACCTGCCGATGTTCTGTCGGAAGACGTACAATCTTCTACCATGACAGAGCGACGACGCCTCCATAACCAGCAGCCACACGCTGCTGCCAATGCTAAGCCTGCGAATACTGCTGCCCTGGTTAAGAAGTTTTGTTGTAAAAGTATCATTTTAGGAATAAGAAGTACCCTTACGACTAGTCTACGAACCATAAGTACCAGTAAGTCCAAATCAGGAAATTGAACATCTCGAAGGAATGAGAGTGCACCTGTGGAAATATACTGTAACAACAGCCAAAAGAACAGCACTCTTTCGGAGGAGAGCAACTGAAAAATAAGAAGTTGTTACGACGCATCGTTCTCTATGCTACCGTACATCAACCGTATAACCATTTTAGGCATTGTAACTTACACGTGCCCTCCATCGCACAGTTTAGAGGAGGCCTTAAAAATAAAAAAAGAACGATGTTCATTATATATGCACGATCAAATAAAATTCTTAGAGAAAGTGCCTAAAGCAAGGTAGCTTAGATTAACAAAGGTAGAAATATATTTTGAATAATACTAAATTGAGTTCTATTTAATTCTTTAAGCAAAATAAATCAGTAATGCCTTTTATCTACGAAGACATTGTAAATAACACGCAGATACAAATGCTCGTATGGACCACCGCACTATCGTAAATAGCTTCTGTGACAGAACGACTACTCTTTATTCACGCAATTCTACTAACGTAAATCATAGAATCGTCAATCAATGCCGCCGCTCATAGAAATCCTGTGACATCTCCACGACGTCGAGACAAGCTGCACCCAAAATCGAATCTGCACCCTCGAGAAAGGGATTTGTTGTGCGGGAACTCTCTCCTGCCGTTCGACGATGGATTTCCCAAATGGAACTACCGCGTCTCTCGGATACCGCGCGCCCGATGTTATCGCGAGAAAACGCACGAACGTAGAAGGTGAACGATTGAAGATAGAACGTGACACCACTAGCGCATAGCCCTACGTAGAAAGTAATTGAATGTGAAATACATCGAGCGAAGGTTCATTGTCTAGGTAGAAACCGTCTCTAAAACCGACGTATTGATCGACCATCCAGAGTCGAAGGGAATACGACGACGACGGATAACAGTCGTACGTGAGAGATATGCATTAACTACTCCTACGGAGGTATAGCATGCCGCAGTGTTATACGTTGAGGCCGCATCGTTACGAGGCCTCTCATCGCTGTTCTTACTTGATCGACGAACAGCAGCGTCAGGAGAAGTACGGTCAGCACGGCCACATTGAACACGCGGCCTCTAGCTTGTACCATAATTCTACCCACGGCGTAGAGCGTGCACGCCGTCGCGCTGCGCTGTGTATGCTCTACCCCCCGCCTAAAATCACCCCTCTTACTCGAATGCATATATTTATGCGTTTCGCGTATATTTCTGTGTATCTGTATATGTCTGTTCGTGTATGCATACACACGACTGCTATATGTACAAGGTGTGACGTTTAATTGGAAACGAGGGAATATTTTTTTCTTTGAAAGATATCGGAGTTATTTAAAATTCGATCTTTGTGAAAATCGTTTGACATCGGCGGGGATATTAATTAATTATTTAAAAGCGCGGTGGTACGAAATATATGGAGATCAAGTCAAATTTGCTCAATGTACTTTGTATTCTTTTATTCGTAATATTATAACGATTTATCCGAAATTTGGCCACGAGTTCGTTCGATTTCTTTCGATCTGATCTGAAGCCCAATATTCGATATGTGCATAATGTTATATGCAAGACCGTTAGCTACAACGTACAACTTAGCTAATCGTGGGGAGAAGAAGCAAAGAACAGTTCATAAATTGCAAAGGCTAAAATTGAGAAAGATAAGATTCCGAAGGTCAATGATGGATTCCCCGAAGATGTGGAATCGCGCTTAATGTACATATTAAGGGTGCGAACATCCAAGGGAGAATACCTTGTCCAGGTGGATAGAGTTAAGGCACCCCCGAAATTGCTGCACCTGGGTAGAGGGGAGCAGGAGAGTCGCAGCTCAATAAATGTGACGTTCGACTCAAAGAAGGCCACAAACGAGTACTGCGGCACAGAGTGTGATAGAACGAAGGGATTTTTAGGAATTTTTTTTAAAGCAGAATTTTTGAGAAAAAGAAAATTGTGAAAGTAGTATTCTCGTATATATCCTGGCAAGGTTAAATCTCGATCACCTACGCATAGGGTAGTTTTCGCAGAATCAAGACGAGAGAGCAGGAGGTTTTAGCGGGTGTGTCCTTAATTGGAAGAGTTTCCTGGTACGGGGAAAAAAACTTCGTCCTATCTGAGGTGCGCGTAATAGCATTTCCTTCCCTCTATAAATAAAATGAAAAAAAAATGTTTTAAGACTATTAAGTAGGTAAATTACAAATGGAATAGTCTATCGACGAAGTTCTGCGTTATTGGTGATGTTGGTCATGGCAATCCGCCAAGATGTGGCGCATAGTAGGAAGATTTGTTATGACGAAAGAATTGCAGCTGCATTACATGCATTTAAATAGTACATATCAACTATTATTCTGCATACAAATCTATACACCGTAAACATGTTACTCAGTACTATAAATTTACAATAATTAAGAACTAAATAATCACAATATTTTTCATTCTTATAACTCTCATGACATGTTCGGAAAATCTCCGCCAGTTTCAGATAGATTATGGTATTATTTTTATATTTATAAATTTAAAAAAATATTGTATATTAAATCTTTTATATTTTTATTGACAGATACATTCCGAACAACCTAATATTTAATATGTATTATATAACATAATTCACGAGATATACGTAGTACTCTTGTTTTAACGATTAAAATTGTCATTTACTTCACGACGTAAATTATATTGCTGTACTTATTGGAATGTCTTACCGCATTGATCGAGCTAACCATAAAAATCGACTATGCTTCGTCTACCATAATCGCCGCAAAATCGTATAGCGACAAAACAGAATCGAAAACGAAGTTACTTTCCTAACGACTCAACAAATAAACGAGAACACGACGTGGAACGCACCGTCCACTGCCCTCATCGCCTTACCATTCCAAGAAGGACAAACAAAGATCGAATCGTTTCCAAAAATCGACCGAAAAAAGAGAAGAGCTCCAGAGCGAGCGGCAACTGCCGAAGTTAAACATCGATCGCGGTTTGGCGCCGCGCTTTTGAAATTGGCGGCAAGTACCGTGAGCGGACCGCGCGAAATCTTCGAACGTTCGAATTTGGCGGCAACGCGGGCGAGGGCGGGTTCGATAGGTCGCGGCCGCGGCGCGTCACCGCGCGCTGATTGGCTCGCGTTCGCGGGCACCCTCGTGCGTTCCAGCTCGGTACGTGACAACGGAGCAAAGCGCCGTGGAACAACAGGCGCGATGGGAGTCGTCCTGTCGCGTTAGTTCGGCTTTAGTCGCGGTTGATCGCGAGAGTGCGTGTGATACGTGCGTTGGATGCGCCGACACGAAGATCGACGCAGAATACGAAAAGCGCGCGCGAACAAGATGTGATCGGCTCCAATCGGCCGACGGCCAATTTTTCTTTGATAAGAAGGACGACGCGCGACGGTCCGAAAGGATCGACGAAGAAGGAAAGACGGCTGGAGGTGAACGAGACAACGCGTTTCCTACTTGTCGACGAATTCCTTGGCAAGGTGCTCCTCTGGCAGGACATGCGATTTTTTTGACGAGTTTTTTGTTCTCTTTGAGGTAAGTTTAAGACGTTTTTAAAGTAACGAGATGCGTTTCTTTTGCTAGAACGATACTTTTAATCGTAACGTCTGCGGATGTATGAACACAGAAAGAAGAAAGCGTCGATACAGTAGCTACGGATTCTTTTTTCCATCGGACGTGGTTTGTTGTTTTATGTGCTCGGTTTTAAAAAGAAGTTAATAAGAATTTACGCGACGTGTTTTTTTTTTTTTATAGGAGGAGAAATGGAGAATCGAACCAAACGACGGTTCTTTCTTTTATATGTTCTTATTTTGTCTATTTATTTAAAGTTTGTATTTCATTTGCTTATAATTTCGATATTTAATCGATCCTTCCTAATTTCGCGTAACTCGAATGTTTCGATCTGCGATAGGTTCAGCTAGAACTCGTGCCGTTAGACGAGCGAGTAAACATCGTTGGTAGGCGAATGATCTCATTGTTTTAACCGCGAATCCGGAAAATAAGATCGTAAAAATACTTCGCGACGCGAATGTTAGTTCCAACGGTGACTTCGACTCGTGCGAAGATATCGAAGATTAAACCGACGTAAAAAATGGCTACTCGTTCGTTCGAACGAATGGTAAAGTATTACGTATCCACGCGTTACAGGTACTTATCAACGCGAGATGACGGAACAATAGTTCTGCAACGTTACGATAATGCGTGACTCGTTTCATTCATGGTCTTCGACGATACATAATTTTACGTTACGATAAGAGGAGCGTGTGCGATTCGCGAAGAGAAGCTAATCGTATTACGATTGCGAATTAACGCAATTTTCTTTGCATCGGAAAAAGGTAAATTTAAAGGAAGGGAAACGAATATAAATTCATACAAAAGGAAGAGAACGATTGTTTAACGATCGTTCAACGCCACTTCCTGGCTTCCTATCGAATACTCGATCTTAGGCTGTATCGATACAGCACGTAGAAACGAATATACGAATCTGTCTGCATCGAACATCCTTGTCTCGTTGAAAATATTAGAATTAGAAATACTGGAATTATAAAAGAAGAAAATTGCTTTCAATTCGTACTGGAGGAAAGGAATAATTATTCGACAATCGTTCAATGTCATTTTCTGAACTCTCGCAGACGTATCACGTTGTATCGGCGATCGAACGGAAGACGTAACATTCAGCGCGAAATGTTACGCGAAATTCGCCAGGCAGCCGACAACGTGTTGCCGTTAATCTCGGTCGTACTTCCGCGAGATAATGCCGGGGCTCCTGTTGCGATCGCGTTGTCAATCGCGCTGCGACCGACCGTGGAGCTCTACCAACTTTTTATTTGCATTGGTCGGCACGCGAGGAATCGATGACGTTGAAAAACCTTTTGCTTCCTTATCGCCATGGTTCTTCTTTCTTTCCTTCTCGAAACGAAGCGTCACTGACGACGACGATTGGTTTCGATTCTCTTCGCGTCTTCTTTCAGTTTTTAAATGATTCAAAAATCGTACTAGAAATCGTAGCTCGAAAAGAAAATGTCGAAACAACGAGTAACGAATTAAACGATTCGAGAGTTTCGTTGCGTTTCTGCACATAATCCGAATTAGCGTTGTCGTAAAAGTTAACAGGCTTCGGGCTAACGCGCTCCACTAGTTAAAATTGGAAAATTCTGATCAGGATCGTACGAAGAAGTGGCTCGTTTTGTGTTCGCTTTATGGCTGTAGTTGCGCTGATAGCGAAGACGGTACGTATGCTAATACCGGGAAAGTGTTTGGAAGGAAGTACGACGCTGACGATGCTGCAAGATCAATCTAAGCTGCCGGAATTTGGTTGTACGACCACGTTGTATCGTGGCTTGGACTGTGCATCGGAAGGATCCGTTGGATCTTCGTCTCTTGCGAGAGAAATCGAAGCAAGGACCGGATATTTATTGATCACAGACGGCGATAAATTCGTGTCGAGTCTAATAAACTTTTCGATCGACGCTTATCTCTTTCATATTTCTAGGAACTCCGTTAATTTCTCGCTACGTTTCGAGTTTACTGATTCTTCGCCCTTCGAAAACGACGTCTTCTTTTACCATTTGGAAGTAGCATCTGCACGCTAAAACAACGTGCTGCACTGGAATTTGTTCGATCGAATCATCACGCGTGATTCGACATTTTCACGAGTGTTCGTAAATAACTCTCGACCGTAATTCTTCGTCGGGTCTCCGCGATTCGTCTCGTTTGATTCTTCTTCGTTTAAAATTAATACAATTCACCGTTCTCGTATCATCGTTCGATCTCGTAAAAACGGGATCTTATTTGTGGAAGGAATTTTGAAGAGAGCGAGACAACGAAACGATCTTCAACGAGATGATTTAAAAAAAAAGAAAAGAAAAGTGAGAAGAAATAAACGAGAAACTTCAAACGTATCGAGATCCGCTTCGTACAATAATATTATACTATGTCGCTCGTTTCAGATTCTTGACAGCAGGATACCTAAAAGATACGAATTTGGAGCGTACGACGACTTTTTACGTTATCCTACGCGTTTTCTTCGTGTATCAGCGTTAAGCGGAACGATAGCAGCGTTCGTGTCCATAATTACGTAGAATTATTAATAAACGATACCGACCGAAATAGAACAATCGTAACGGTGAATCGTAGATAACAAAGAATAAATTGAATCCGCCTTTATCCCGCGTTAATTTAATCAATAAAATCATCCTTTGACTTCGTTTCGTTGGGTTTTCTCGCCTTAAATCTTATCGTTGTTCTTTCGTTCTTTTGATATTCGTTCGTTTATTTTATACGATCCTCTCTGGGATAAGATTCAAAGATTCGTTTATCCCATAAAAGCAAGAATTTCCTGTCAGATCGGAAAATCGATTTCGTTCGAAACAATTATGTCGTACTTCCTCGGTATATAGTGATTCGTCGAATATATTTATGTATTCATGGATAATTATGTGATGACGTGTTACAGTCGAGGATGAATTAAACGAGTTTTGAACATGTATCTCGCGTTTGTGCATAA
This sequence comes from Liostenogaster flavolineata, assembly GCA_025433975.1. Classification (NCBI taxonomy): domain Eukaryota; kingdom Metazoa; phylum Arthropoda; class Insecta; order Hymenoptera; family Vespidae; genus Liostenogaster; species Liostenogaster flavolineata. The sequence goes on from JAITYT010000052.1 coordinate 1,544,862, forward strand.
CGCAAAGTTTAAAATCGCTTTTAATCGAAATAGGAATCGTTCTTGCTCGTACCAGTCACAGTCGCAACGAAAGGTAAAAAATGAAATATCATGGCAAATCTGGAACAGTCTCGTATTTGATTAATGAGAATTTCAGTTTTATCGAACGTACGAACAGTCTCGACAGTTCGTCGTGCCCAAAATAAATCGCTTCGTTTTAAGACGATATTTTGTGTCATAATTACCGTTCCTTATTTTTATCCATAAGCGAGAAAGATTTTTCGAACCGGTATGCGAAGAAAAAAAATATATGTAAATAAACGCTTCTTTTCTAAATATCTGTCCGTGAGAAATTTATAACAGGCATCGGTAGCTTTAAAGTCAAAAATAAAATTTCAATTTTAGCGAGATCGTGCAGAAAATTCATCGTAAAATTGAATGTCGCGTAACAGTTAAACACAGCGTCGATTCACGATGATAGCGATAATGCGAAGGCGTTGATAGTATTACATCGTGACAATGGTATTGCAAAGGTCAACTTTTGTCACGATTACACGAAAGGAGGTGGCTATGTAATAACCATGACTACCAAATCGATCGTTATACCATAACGACAGATTACAAAGCAATTTTCGTTTCTCTTCTTCTTCTTCTGCTTCTTCTACTCTTCGCAGAACCACACGTGTTCTTTGATGTCGCTTTGACTTATCTTAAAAAAGTCTTGTTTATAACGAAGAAAGAATTTTCCTCATTTCACAAAAAATAAGCGAATGTTAGTTTACAACATTTTTCACGTTCTTTTGCGATTAATGGTTTCGAGTAAATGTTTTTCATCATCGACTTGTATCACTAAACGCTTATTAGAAATATTTATCGTAGACGGCAATGACGGAAGAACAACACGGGATATCGCGATTCAATGGCGAGTATATGCACATCGTACATGTAAATTGTATATTTAATATTCGTTACCTCCTTTTCGCTGTAAAAAGGGACACTATCGTGATGTATAAGATAACATCACATCGATTTTGCAAATCGCATTAAATTGACACAGCAATGCGGACCATCGATGCGCGACCTATGCTGCTCCAATGAAAAACCTAACATCGTGAAATTGCCGTGGCACTCAATGTGTACGACGTATTACGCTTTAAAAGCCAATAATCTCTGAACGAAAAAAAAAAATGAGGACTTAAATAGCATTTTTGTAGCAGCTTTAATATCTCGAGAAAGAAGAGAGAGAAAGAACACGAGATAGCGAGGTAGAGTGGGAAAGAACATTCATTTTTACGTTGAAGCGCATCATTCTGCTCTGCTCCCATTATTCAAGGACGATCTTTCATATTAATTCAATCAAAATTAATTGCATTCCGCGTGTAAAACAAGATTCAAAGACTTCCACGAAACACTTACGCATGGCTACCGCTGTTCGGCTTTACCAGGAGACACGTGCACGAAGATTCACGTGTGCGTGCGTGTGTATCTGTACAACAGCTAGATAAAAATTTGTTGCAGAATCTCGACTCTTTAATTTCGTCAAATTTAAAAAGAGCAAATATTTTTGGCAATAAATGAATCGATTAATATAAAATTTTTCACTTTGGAGAAACATGGAAACTTTCCCGAAAAAAAGAAACTAATTGAATGCACGTACATGGTTCAAGTGAAAATATTAGAATCTGAAGAAAACCGAATGCGGATCTAAGTGTCGTCGTATTTAAGCGAGATGGTCGATGGATTTCAGAGCGAGCGTTGCATTTTTAATAAATTGTCCCGTATGGTTTGTTCGATAAAATCGCGGAGCCTCATCCAACGTACGTCTTGATACGCGAAGGAGGCAGACAGCAGGTGGATACGTACGTACTCGTGGAGTAGTACTTTTACTTGGTTCTACGACAATCGATATTGAAGTTAACTTTACCGAGTTCAAACGCTGCGTATCACCATCCTCGCATGGTCTTGTGTCTGCTGCACGATACCTCGTGGTACGATTAGCATCTTTTTATCTTTCTTCGTAATTTACGATCCAGTTGAAACGTCTTGCCTGTTCACGTTCTTTGCACAATGCTACGGATATTAAAATGACTTGCTCTCAGGCAGGACAATGCATTCGGGAAAAGAACGTGTACTTGATATTTTTCACCTTTTTTATTTCGATACGATCGCTTGAAATAGGTGAAAGCAAATAAATTTCATTTAAGACTTCTCTTTGAACGATGTACACTTCTGATCTTTGTTCGACGAATGGCAGTGGCCAATGCCATAGAAACAGGTTCTGATTGTAGCTCTAGCAATAAGAAATAGTCGATAAGAATGTTCTATCTCCTCGCGTTATTGCGAACAATGACTCTACGACATCAACATTCGTATCTTGTGTTATTTCATGATGGAGTGCGTTGTACAATACGATCAAAATGTTACTTACATTTTGCAGAGAGAGTACGAAATGTGGGTGAATTACATGGAGATATCAAAAAAAGGAAAAGAGGAAATATTTCAAAAATCTAGTCATTTCGACCCGTTTAATAAATTTAGGAATACGTAATTATTATAATTATTAATATATGCATGGTATATAGTATATAGTGTAATTTGTGCCATGTTGTATTATTTTCCTTAAAAAAGGGCATCCTCGACCTTTTCGACCGAATTCATGCGACCTTTTCCCTTGCGATAAACGCGTGGAAATGAAAACCACGTGTCTTTTAAATATCGATCCCTCGAGACACGTGCATACATACGTACGTATACATGTGTACGCGCATAGTGTATTGCTACACGTTGTTACAGGCGCCCTTATTATCTCGAAAACCAATCGGTTAACGCGTCTCGATGTTTTGAGCAAAGCCACATAAATTGTCGTTCGATCCATCGTTATTATGAAAATAATTGTAATGTCGCAGAAAAGGAAGCACTTCTTTTTATTTTACTTGCCTCTGTGCTCCAGAGATCAGGGATTGACATCGACGCGATTATGAATTTGCAACGATATCGTTGTAAATTTACAATAACGAGTTGATGGCTCGGTGTAACGTCTATTCGTTAAACGGATGCTTTTTCGTGCACGAAGCTCTCCACCGACGTAAAATTTACAACTGCTCTGCGCACTCGTTGGTAAACTCTTTCGTATACTTACGGTGTAAAGTCTGCCATGATAAGACAAAGTTTCATCGACGATGTGGCACAGTTTTATGCGTCTTCGAAGAGCTCGCTGTTGAAGTAAGGGCGGAATCAACTCCTGAATATCAAGAAAAGTTCTTTTTTCGAAGGATAATGGGACGTGGCTCGTTAAAGTAGGAATTTTCTGCGAAGAAAATCGTAGGAAATCGTTAAAGATAATATTTCTACCAAGGAGATAAACAATGTGCTTATTTTAGATGATCAAGGAGGAGGTGAGAGGGAGAGGACTGGATTGAATCAAGAATTTAACGTTTTAATGAAATACGACGAGAATACTCGTTCCGTTGTAAATTAATTCTAGCAGGTGTTCGCTGGTAATTTCAATGCTCGAGAAACCGACCTTATTTTTAAAAGAATAAAAGATTTAAAATTATTTTCCAGATAAGAAATAGAATACTGGTTAGGATAAAAAGTTTTATCATACAATTTCTCGGCCGTCGGATTGATAGTTGGAATTTGTGCGAATCTGCGAGTTACGAACTACAAGAATGGCCGTATAATTTTTTATTTCGACGATCGATTCGTTTTCCGCGTTACTTATCTTTCTTATACAAAAGTTCAATCGGGATCGAGCAATATATAGTCGGTATACTTTCATTTCTGCTGTATGTGCCTGCAGCAGCCGTCAAGCAGGACCGAACGATTTTCTTAGATTCGGCCGCCTATTTATATCCTTCGCTTCGACCGTTTTGTCGTTATCGTCTTAGGCACTGGCCTGTAAACGGCAATGCAATCGCCTGACTCAATAGGCAAAACTTTTTACCCTTTTTTATCGTTACATCAAACGAAGAGGAAATTTTGTTACCTGGCCAAACGAAATTTCCATCAATTTTGCCCAGAAAGGAAATATATATGGCAGTCGATTAAAGGATTACTCATTTTAGTCTTTTTATTACGAAGTCTGATTAGAAATAATTATTTTCCTTTCAGGATTCTTTGAATTATTAATTTTTAATTTAAAACTGAATCTCATTTAAATGTGCTTCTTTCCGTGGAATTACGAGGAACAGGTTAGATAAAAAACGACTTCTTTCTACCTACATATTTTTTGTAATTTTTCAATTGCTTTTCTTAGCTCTCCGACTGCGAAGAATTTCACCGTGGGGTAAGACACATGCGTTGCATTGAAGTCATTCAAGCGAACGATTCAAAGTCACTAACACACGCGTGAGTCATTCGTCCTCTGATAAAAAATTTTGTGTCTTTAATTCAGTCTTAACGAATTATTTTTTGACCCAATTTGATTTCACGTAATGTTAATCGTAGGATAAACATCGTCGCGAATTTAAAGTATTTTTCTTCGTCGAGAGATTTCTTCCTTCGTTTATTTCCTACGTTAGGTGTTACGTAATTTTGAAAGGGGATCGGTAAGTTAGTTATTCCACTTGGTCGAATGTCGAAGTGAAAAGGGCGTACGAAAATTGCACCTTGCTTCTCTCTCTTTCTCTTCCCCTTTCTTCCTCTGCACCTTCCCCTTTCCTCTTCACCTTGCCACCTACTACGAGATCGATTTCGATACCGGCGTTTAGACGATGAAACGACTTTGCCGGTCTGCGTAGACTCGAACGTGGCGTTCGATGCCTATTTTCGCCTTCCTATAACCCCCGCGTGGTTTCTACACGAATAAAACGACTCCTACTTTCCCTTCCTTCCCCTCTTTGTCAGATCCTTGCCTCTTTTTGCTTCTTTCAACACGTCTTACATTCGTCAAGCAAGAAAGCACGCGTTTGCAACGTTTAACAAAAACATATTTTGTATGAGTCGAAAATGGAGATGTAATTTTCAAGATTCAACGATCCAGTTTGAACCGTAGCTACTCGTATACCTTTAAAAAACCTTTAAAAAAGATCATAGAAGGGAATTTTTCGACGTCTTCATCTTTTTTTAATTTTCCAATTTTGTTTTCGCTTTGACCAAAGCTTCACTGTTACGTATGTAATTACTGATATACTTAGTCATTTAAATATGTATGTTGATTTTGTTATTGTTAGATGATTGACAACGAGTTATGAAATTTGGCAAGGTAGGCTTGAACTTTACATTCGTGCGGCGTCGAGCTTTTTAAAATTATTAATGTATTTTACGTTAATTTCTAAATTGCGTGTTTGACGATTATCACTACTCGAATTTACCTTACTTTGACAAAGGTTGATCGTTAATCCTTCGTATTAGAAAGCTTATAGCGCTTGACCTCCTGACATTAATCGCTTTGACGACAATTTTCTGCTGTTTGTATTGGAACCAGACAAGATCATTTTTATTAAAATTTTCTACGTAACAAAGTTCACATTTTGCGAAATGAGGGAGACCTCGATAAAGAACTCTTAGTTCGTTCCAATGGAGAAATACCAGGTGCGAGACTCGCTACCGGAAACCAGGCCTTCGCATAGGGGACCTAAGATATACCGTATACAAGAATCTTACAAAGTGTAATTTCATAAGACACGGTCGAAACTATTATCCGTTACCGTCGTGAACGTAGTTATTTCTCCTCGTCTAATGATTTCTTCCATAGCAACGATTAATTGGATAAACATTGATCGTTCGTTCACGCAGAAACAATTACAACCAACAGGGAGAACCATCATCAAACTGCTATCAATCGCAAACAGTTAAAACTTCGATCCCGCAGCACCGTTGGATTTGCAGATTGCTGGATTGCTTGTTTCAACGTCGATTCCACGATGCAGCATAGTTTATTAGCTTTCTGATTTCCTTTGGGAATAATAACACCCAATAGGGCAACAATGCGAATCTCGCGGTAATGCGGAATATCAAATACCAATTTTTGGTGGCAAGTTGGAAGAAAAGTATCGTCCTGATTAAAAAAAATCGTCGAATCGTACAGCGCGTTGCAGCGGTCGCGTAAATGAGTAAAAAGAATTCGTGGAGTCGAACGTTTCGCGATCGAGAGATATCTCCTTGTCAAAATGAAATGACACCGAGCGGACATAGAGACTGCATCGGAAGGAAAGAAGGAAGGAAGGAAAAAGGTAATGAGTAGAAAAAGAGAGGAAGACGGAAAAAACGAAGTGGAATCGGAAGATTCCCCAGATATCGTTTGACCCTGTTGATACGCGTGGGTCGAGACGCTGTGTCGCGTAAGGTGTACGCATATATACCTACGCCAGGTGTAAATAAGAACGGGCGTGTAACACCCTCCGCTTTCGAGGTTCGTCCATGCGTAACGGCACTCACGCTCCTTTACCACCTCGTCATCTGCATTGTCAGCTGTTCGACTCGTTCGTGCGTTTCTTTTGTGTCTAGTCGTCGTCGACGTTGTTGATTCTCGACCTACGCGGAAGACTTACGGACGTATCCCTAAGAATTACCATAAGAATCCATCGTCGTTTTCGACGGTATGCGCTCGATCCTCTCCCTCGCTCCCTCAGTCACCAAAAATCTCCTGGTCGCGGTGGTAACGCCACCACACCCCTCTCCTGCTTCTCGTGAGAAACTTCTTCGTTTGCATTAGCGTGTAGATAATCGCGCAATAGGAGCGTGAAATAGGTTAGAATGTGACGAGGATGAAAGGACACGGCGACGAGGACGACGGGGCAACGTTTTGTTACACGTGGACGAGTGGAAACGAAATCGAAACGATCGGAATATGAATCATCGGGTCGCTTTGGTATTTCACTGGTGGAACGATCGAGGATCGACTTTACGTCGCGCACAAGGAAAAGGACGAGCGACTCGCCTTTCGAGCGTCGAGACGTCGTAAGTCTGGAAATTCATCGATCTTAGTACGAAGAAGCTGGGGAAAAAAGGGACACGAAAGAGATAATTTCACTTTTTTCTATTGCGCGTTTCTGGTCACCAGATCGTTTCTGCCAAATCGGCTGTTGTGCCGCGAGTGTATAATTTACTCGCAAGCAGCCTGCGGCGTTTTAAATTTGTCCTTTACGTGTTTGAGATGCCCGTAATACGCGAACTTAGTCGCTATAAGTAAGCATCAATGGCACCTAGATCGTATGTCCTTTCGATTAAAAGTATCGATAGAACAATGCGAGGTGATAAAACATAATAATAAAATTTAAAGTTTTAATTTAACCTTTTAATTTAATTTAATTTTTTAAAAGAAAGTAATTAAGATGCCAGTTATTCCACTTTTCCGAATATTTCCGATTGCGCTAAAGACGAATCCGAAGTTAAGTATTCGATCCAAGAACTCGTTTCGGAGTATTATGCAATTCGATGTAATGTCGCTAATCCACGAAAAACGAAAAATCCATTAACAAATGGACAGATTGGCTGTAGGCACTTGGCATCGTCGTTGCGTCGTTAATCATCGTCCCGCTGTGCATCGCAGCACAGGTTGTTCTCTCGTCAGACTCCCGTTTCACACGGAACTGAGCTTCGCACCGAGGAAACGCGCTAAGCGAGCCTCCTTTGCTACGTCTAATATAGTGTCGCCTTTGCTTTTATAATTAGAGCCACTTAGTAGAACCCTTAGAACACGGACATCATATCCAGTCATAAAATCCCATGCTACGGCGGCGCCACGCGATAAGATTGAGGAAAGGCGGCGGTGTCGCGTTTGCCTCTGTTCCCCTTCGGTGTAACTTGCCTAGGCGCGAGCACCGTGTGACCACGTATTTATAGCTGGAGCAGAGTTCCAAAGTGCCGACAACGGCCACTTCTCAAGTCGATAAAAAATATTTTCGCGTCGTAGGTCTCGAAAATATTGAAAGAAAAGCACAAGAATGTCTCTTTCCAGATAACAGAATTCTTCCCGCGTTTCTTCTTCGTGGAATTACAAAACTCTGCCAAAAAAAATTTTAACGTCGTCGCTGCCACGTAGAGTGCGGTTCAAAGGACTTGAACGAAATGCAAAAATATCGATAATGGCTAGTTTTAACGTCGACAACAAGTTTTTTCTCGTGGTAAACCTCAACAATGGTTTCTCCATAGGTAAACGTATTTTACGAGTTCACGTGCTCAATCGATTGATTTAACATTAAATCTGATCGAACCAATTTCACCGTTCAAATAATCGAACTCGAGCCGTCCTATCCACGTGCAACACTTTCCCACGATACTCCGTAGTATCTCGGTACGTACCGAACAATTTCGTTCCTTTCGCATTTAAACCTTCGATATGATTTGTGCCAGTTTTTCTACGAAGACTGATAAAATTTAACGACGATCGTTGCAAGACGACTCCATTGGATTGCAACGAAATGATAATTAGTTCTGAAAAGCGTTTCCTCCTTTTTAATTCGTTCAAGTTTTCTAATTTCTTCGATAACTGAAAAAACCGAATCTTTCAAACAATAGTTTTCTTGTGCTCGATTCCTCCTGACCTGAACGTCGCTTTTATCATCCAAGCTGACGTATTCGAGGAGAATTTTCATATCGTTCAATAATAAGATTTTCGCTTTACGCGTTGCACGTTCATACGTGCGAATAAATAATTCGCATTCAAATAAAAATGACGGGTCACCTAACTCGTACGATAGCTCCTTCAAATTTATAAAAAAAAAATAAATAAATAAAAAAGCAATAAATAAACCTAGTAACATATTAGCTAAGGCTGCAGTCAACGGTTAGAATTTCCCCGATTTTCCCCGAACAAATTATTTAATTACTTCAAGATTATAAGAAGATTCCCAGTGTTGGATCTGTTTACGAGAAAAAGAAAAAGAACAAAAGAAAAATAAGCACGATTTCGAAATACACGACGGTAATCCCATGACTCACTGTGCAGTGTGTCTAAGTACGCACGTGTTCCACGACTATCTTTCTCTCTCTCTCTCTCTCTCTCACTCTCGACCGGTGCAAGGAACTACGTGCCCCGACGAACGATCTCGTACCACTCACGAACGATCGTTTCTGCCCCAAACGAGATTTATTAATCGTTCGCGATCGACTGTACGAGACGCGGTGATGACCGAGCGATCGGCACGAATCCGGTGGAGCCACGCTAATTGCCACGTATCATAATCGCGGCGTGTGCCTTGTTATTCGTGTAAATACATAGAATAGGAGGGACAGAAATCGCGTGAGACTCCACGATGAAACCTGTTTCGAAAGAGCAGGGTCGAGTCCTCCTCGGTCCTTACGAGGCGGTGACGAGCCGGACGACGACGGCGACGTTTTACACGACATCTAGACGCGCGTCTCCTAGTACGACGATCTCCTTGACGATTTTTTCACTCTAAAAGATCGGACAGCGCTCTGAAACGCTCCTCCGATGTTCGAAGGACGAGAAACGAACGCTGCCTCGGGGGTTCATATTTCTTCACTTCGAGACTGAATTCACGGTGTGACCATCGAAAAGAAGAAAAAGAACTCGTATCCTGTCCGTTTCTGATCGTTTCCAAGTCTTTCGTTGCAGAGAACGACGATATCGAAATGTCGTGTTCGAATAGATCGTTAGAAGTTTATTTTGAATATATCTGGATTTTCGAATCTCATTCTGTCATCGAGGTTACAGTCGTGTGGTGCTGGTCGAAGTCGACGTTTACTCGAATAGACACGATTCGACAGTAAAACGATCAATTCCTGGGTGATACTTAAGAACGGCCAGGAAGTTTCTATAATTACGGAAAACTTGAATAGGATTTTTCGTACGTGCAGTCGACTCTATTGTCGAGCTCATTGTATTCTGACTCATTGTAACAATGTTGATTACCTTTTAATGATAGCCAATTAGTCGAATGAAGATCAGTAAGGCGATTGTAAGAATGAAAGTTGTCTGGTTACGATCGTTGTTGTCGCTAACATCATCGCGATCATTTAATAGGAATTTCCACTTTCCATGGGAAGAAAGTTCGTTTTAATCCAACGAGAAGAAATGAGCTGGAGTAAAGAAGAAAGAGAGAGGGGGATGGGAAGAACGAAGCCGACTCTTACGTCCGTAACGTGGTCATTCCTGATCCACATATTACTTAAATGTAACGGGTCACTCGTAAAGGATTTTCAAATTACCGTGGTTTCGCAAAATAAACAAACTTTAATGTTCGTGCCGCCGCGCCGTAGGAACGTGACTGCAATTTAACTTCCACTCTCGCGCGTATTTACTATTCTGCCTTTATCTTCCTACTCTTCCTCCACCCCTCTTTCTTTCCGACTCACCATCCAACCTTTCTCGTTGTTCCAAGCGTACGCATACGCGAGTCGCTTATGAGTTTTACGATTTTTTTCTCCTTTCTTGCGGTTAAGAGAAACGAAACAGCAACAGCAGCACCAGAAGAAGAAGAAGAAGAAGAAGAAGAAGAGAAAGGAAGAAAAAGAAAAACGAGGAGAAGGAAGAATGAAAGGGATGAAAAGAGGGAGAAAAGTGGAGGTTTACATGTATGTCCACAATTAGCATACCGAAATTTAAGTACTCGTGTAATTCAAACGACGTAAAAATTTCAGTAGCGATTCCTTGAAACGTTTTCGTTCGTTTCGACGAATCTAAAGGGAGGAGCCAGGAGAAGAGGAAAAAGAGGTCCGCTGAGGAACGAAAGAACGCGCTTGTACGTCTTTCTTAAAGACGATGGCGATTTTCAAAGTTTCGACGTCGCATCCACGATTTTCCAGTATCAACGACGCATTTCGCGAATTCGTGTCGTTTCGCACGTGGAAACGCGTAAAAGTGCCGCGAAAGTGTCGCAAGAAACACGCGTAACGAGCAACGAGGAGTAGGAGACAACGCGAGAACAAGTTGGAGCTCGACTATACGCGTCTCGATCACGTTCAATTTTTCCTTCTCCGTTTCTCTCCCTCGCGTTCGGTCCATCTATTTCTTTCTCACTCTCTCCCTCGCCTTTGGTCCATCAGCCTCTCTCTCTCGCTCGTTCGCGACGTCCCTTTCTCTCCCATTTAACCGTTCGTCTTCGTCGCTCACGCTCCTGCGAGTTATGAATTTTATGATTTATTTGTCTTGCTCGCACGGCGGCCTCTCACAACGGGAGGAAGAGAGAAAGAGAGAGAAAGGGATTACGTAGAGGCAGGCACGCTGCTGGCCATTATAACCGTCTGTATGAATTACGGTTGTGTGCATGCCAGTGACGTGCAGTCATCGGCCCAATGGTCGATGCCGATAGCCCTTCGGATGGACCCTATACTTAGCGGATAATCGACGCGATATACTGCGCTTATTAGCGTTATGGTAAGCCTCGTGTCGACCTCGAGAATTTTCGAGATTCGCCCTGTGCCTCGGATGCCGCGGAGCATAGGAAGGAGCAGAAACAACGAGGCGGCATCCTCTACGACGTTACGAGAACGTCGAAGGGTTTCTCGCGACCCGTGGGGTCCGAGGAAGAAAAAAAAAA
>JAITYT010000052.1:1585951-1598941 GCA_025433975.1 Liostenogaster flavolineata
CGAAAGCGAATTTACGTGCAGTAATGGACAGTGCATATTGAGAGCTCGATTTTGCGATGGGCTACAAGACTGCGTTGATGGATCGGACGAACCTCACGGGTGTGAAGGCCGCTGCAATAAATACGAATTCACATGCCAGTAAGTATAATAATATCACGAGAGATAGTGACGAATAAGACTATTGAAATTGTAGAAAATATTACATTTTTATGAGATTCCCTTAAATCCTTCAACATGCTGAATTCTTTGTAGAAATAGCAGGTGTATTACGAAAGGTGCAAAGTGCAACGGAGTCGATGATTGTGGAGACGGAACCGACGAACAACATTGTAAGGATCGTGTTACTTAATATTCATGTATAAGAAAAATCGTTGCCAATCATCGAATGAAACGTAAATTATGATGCATACAGTATTTTATACATATAAATGTAAGTAATGTATATACGCGTGATGTATAAATGCACAGGTATTAAACGAATGCGTTTAAATGATCAATTTTACAGAATTATTTCTAAATTTAACCCTGTAAATTATAAACTATCCCACAGGTGATTTTTATTGTATATATTGATACACAAAGCTCATATTTATATATTTTTTAACTTATAAGTATAAGTCATGAACTGGATTAGATAATTTTATTATGTAAAATTATATGATCGTCACAATTATTCTTATTTATTAAACATTTATTATATAGTAAAATGTAGTTTTAAATTCGCTAATTCCTTGATCTTTTTCATTGATTAATTGATTTTCTGTAAGTGCTGAACAATCTGTTTTGATGCATACTGAGTAACGGGAGTATTCGTTAACGTAAACGATATGACAAAAAATGGCACAAAATTAGCATCGATGGTTGCTACGAACTTTAATAAAACAGTTAAAAATATACTAAATTATCAGTTTTTTGTGAGATAACAGTAGCCATGGTAAAGTTCTATGAAATAAATCGTATATTGGTAAGAATAAACTATTGAGATTTCGCTAAAGAACAGATCGATAAGATCCAAATATTTGACAGTTCATACGTTATATTTCAGAGGAAGATAGTGCGTGATACATATAGTAGTACGAGAAACCAGCCACGAGCAGTTACTAAAGTTAAAGTTTGTTTCGACCAAATATTAAGATACATTATATAATTCCTATGTAATAGGAATATATTTGAATACTTTCGTTACTCATTATATATAAAATTACATAGATCATTGATAATTTTTATCTCATTAAAATTAATTTTACTCGACTAAAATCTCAGTAATATTATATACATAAATATTTAATATGGACATTTATAATTGTTCGTTTTATACTAAACAGTTTACAAGAATTCATCTGGTTCCCGTGGTGCATCAAGATCTCGGTAATGAATAATGGGTCGTAAATCACCACCACCGCCACTGAAATATTGAGAAATTGTTACAGCACTTATATATACATACATACATAAAATAATTATATAAATGTTACTTTATACTTATAATTAACTTTTGTAGTTTTACAAAAACATGGTTAATTTTAGCAGAAGTTTTAATTGAAGTGATACAAAGTAATAATTATAATAACCCTTCGGCATACAAATAAAATGGAATTGGATGGATTCGAAAAATATTATTTAACTTGGCTCAACTGAATAATATGTGTAAGCTTAAAAACAAAACATTTTATTTTGAAATTTGCGTTTCATTATCGGTACTGTTAAGAAGAAAGGAGAGGGAGAGACAATATTGAACATTTGAAAAAAAAGAATTCGATGCACGAGAGAAATAATTGAATATTCTAATAATATACTTCATGGCATCCGCTGAAGACAGTTCTTGATGTCTGAAAGTCTATAATGGCAGATGAAATGAATGACATCTCCTAGACGTTATTGTATGTCAAGGGGTTAAATTAATAAAACATTTAAAAATGTACTTTGCATAAATACGTATTTTATATTTTCGATATAGTAAATATTTTCATTATTCGAAGATCGTAAAAAAAAGACACAATTATAATTACAAAATATATCAAAGAAATACATTCAATACGAAACATTCAGTGCAACTGTATGACCAACTGGACACAGGATGCAAACGGAAATGGGTTAAAATAAAATCACAATCATTTAGTAACAAATAGATTTATTTGTTATTTTCTGTAATATATAATTACCGCGGGGATTATCCTTTTTATTAATTGTAATAAATAATAATTTTGGAATTAGTCATATAAACATCACCAACTATATAAATCTCGATATATCTCAAAAATTATAGGTGATAATATTATAAAATTGTGCTGATTTAGTAACACGTTTTTACAAATTATTTTTATATTCATTATTCTGCAGATGGCAGTGTATTATATATTTTATCTTGTGTTACTCAATCCAGATATAAATCTGTTGGCACTTAAGTTCGAAAATATTGTTTTTGTTCGTATAAAAAGATTTAAATTTGAATTTAATAAAACTTAGAACATATCCATGTCCAGCTGATCCAAGTCATTATAATTAATAACGGGTCTTGCAGTCGAAACTGGAGCAGCCCTGGAAACATTTTTCCGCCATATTGATTATAATACATTATTTTTGTATGCAACCAAAATATATTGAAATAGAATTAGCAACAAACATGATGCGATGTGTTATATTAAGTTTCAAACATTATTTATATTAATGTTAGTTATATTAAATTAACTTACCGTCCTCGATTAAAACCTCCACGATTGGGACGAAGCATACCGAATCCTCCGCCAAATCCGCCACCGCCTCCGCCTCCACCTCCACCGCCACCGCCGCCGCCACCACCATAATTAGAACCATAGCCTCCTCTTCCTCCACCATAACCACCTCCATAATTTCCAAAACTAGAAAACGATTTTAATATAAATTTTGCTGTAGACGTTTCTCATATAATATGTAACTCTTGTAATAAATTTACTTACGTGCTGCAACCATATGGATTGAACCCTTCGCGTGGTCCCTCTCTAGGAGGTGCTTTATTACCAGGATGTTCAGGAAGTTGTGGTCGTTTCGGATCTTTCAAATAATTATTGAAATATTCTGCTTCTGTCATAACTTCGTTAACCTTTTCTGCATGTTTATTAAATATATGTTTTCGAATAAAATCAGGTCCTTTAAACTTCTTCCCACTAAGGGGACATAACCATTTGTCTTTAGATAATTCTTGTGTATTTGCTTGTACAAATTTTTCGACTTCCCTATTTTATATTTCAATAAATTAAGGAATTATTACGACATAACTTGCAATAAAACCATTAACTTTTTGACTGCGAAAAGCGTATATATGCGCCCTCCAAATTTTGTTACTATAACAAACTTGCCCTGATTTATTAAACTGATCTAACATATTATAGAATTTATATTTGAACTGAATAGCAACTGGAAATAATTGATAGAAACAGTTAGTAGTAGTGTTAAAAATGAATTGGATTTTCCCAACGTCATAATGACGTGCAACAGTCAAAGAGCTAATAATAAGAATATGATAACATTAATTATCAAAGGATACGCTTCAGCATTTTTCGCTCCAAGTTTGTCAAATTCTTCGGTCGATAAAGTAGCAACAGGTTGGAAAAAAGCAGCCATTTTACTTTCAAAGTTTCGACAATATTCCGACAATTCAGTACTAGATACTTTAGTAGTCGGCGGAGAACCTCTAACATGCATTATTCCACACCGATTTGGCATTTCATCTTCATTAGGATATTCACAATGGTTGTAGTAGTCAACTGAATGAACTATTCGTAAATAAAGAACTAGTCTATCCAATACCTATTGAAATGAACATTTGTATGTGGTGTATGTACGATTTGTAACTATAAGTTTAGTGTATTTCATATTATATTACTTACTTTAATTAAGGCGGGATCTCGCTCAACCGGTCCATCCCCGTCTCCTCCCAATTGTCCCTCTTCCTGATCACCAGACATACCTAAAAGTTCTTCCTCTTCCGCTGATGCTTCTTCTATCAGATAATCTGTTATATTTTTCAATACTGGATTTTTAGACGATAATCCAAACGCCTAGAAATGAAATCTCATTGTTATTATGTTTCTGTAAGTAATAAAAGACAATAAAATTTAATGTATAAACGTAACTTACAGCCTGTTCAACTTCGTGAGCACTTTGAATTAGTTTATTTTCTTTATTAGAATCGTTATCCTGTTTGCTTGTATTATCATCTTTTTTATCTTCATTCCACAATCCAACTCTATTATCTAAATTATGGACTATTTTTGCACTTAATTTAATATCGTGTCTAACAATTTGTTTATGACATGTCAGTCCATTAACAGTACGAATACGCCGAGAAAGATCTCTATTTACTATAGCTCCAAGTTCACAATCTCGAAGCTGTACAAAAGAAATAATCAAATTGCTTTAAACAAATTCTGAGATCAATAAGTTATTATAATGATCATAATTAATATTCTACTTACACGAATATTATTTAAACTCCAACATATTTCTTTTATATTAACTTGTCTTTCAAAAGATACCCAACCGCGACGGAACCATCGTCTTTCTGGTTGTGGATCTGCTATTGCAACTCGTAAAAAGCCAGGGAAGCGCTTACACATCTAAACAGAGACATTTTAAAGTAGCAAGTAATTTTTAGATAATTGTTAAATAAGTTATAAAATATCTTACTGCTTCAACTTCTGCTTTTGTTATAGTTGGGGCTAAATTACGCAGAAAAATGCTGCTTGTTTTATGAAGGGCCCTTGGTTCTTTTTCTTTATCTTCAGTAGCCAAATCAATTACAGCTTCGGGTTCGATAACAGGTTTCTTAACTTCTACTGGTTCTGGCAGTTCTATTTTTGTTTCTTGAGGTTCCTCTTTGCGATCATCAGTTTCTACTTTTTCGTTCATAATTTCTATTTTTTCATTTATAGCTAAAAAAAGGCAAATAATTTTTTATTACATATAATATTTCGAAACACGATCTCTTTTCGATATTACTCACGAGTGTCTGCCTTTGGCGTATTTGCTTTATTACTGTCACTACCCGATGAACTACTGCTGCTGCTACTGCTGCTGCTACTATTACTATCGGTGCGTTTCCTTTTTTTAGTATTAACTTCTTCAGTCTTTTCTGTTGTATGATGTAACGTAATAATTATCGTCAATATTACAATTAGTAATTATTTATTTAACAGATCATATATAATGTAAAGGAATACACATAAATACCTTCTGAAGTGAATTTTTCCTCGGTTTCACTTGCTTTTTCTGCAGGTTTTTCAACATTTTCAACCTCGTCCATCGCACTTTCGTCTCGGTCAGGCTTTTTTATTTCGGAATCAACACTTTGTCCATTCTTAGAGATTTTCTCTTCGTGAACTGTTTCACTAGGCTTAGTTCGATCACTAAAATAATATGAATAAAAACATAATTGTGTTACAAAAATAATTAAACATATTTAATTTATTAATTTATACCTCGTTTCAGATTTTTTCTCAATTCCTATTTTACTTTTAGCATCATCCTTTTCTTTAAATATAATATCCTTTGACATTATTGGATTATGTGGCTTCACCTTTAAAACTTGCAAATCTTCTTCTGTGCCTCCTTCTAATTTAATGACTACTGCATCCAACAGATGCAGTAAAAAATCTGCTTGATCGGCATCGACAGATACTTTGTCGATTTCTTCTGAATTGAGCATTTCTAGAAATACTTCAACTCGTTTCTATGAATTTAAGTGAAAATAAATAAATAAAATTATGCTTTTTCGGTTAACGCGATATTTATTATTTTATTTGAAAAAAAGAATCTCTACCTTAAGAGCCGATACTTGTTCCTCTTTTCTCTTCAGAGATTCTTCTGGATGATATTTTATTTTAAACCTATTAATTCATAATACACACAAAGTGATTATTTGTACGTACAGTATATTAAATCAACATAGTTAAAAATGCTTATTGGAATTAACAGTTGGGTACTTCAGAGATGTAAATATCCATTTTAGTAGTTTTGTAGTATAAATGTTTTATCTTTAAAAGAAACCATTTATATCTAGCATGCTTATGCTATATATCTTATGACCAATGTAAAATATAAGAGAAACTATATTGTTATATTTTTTGCTTTGTAACTTCATTATATACATCGTCTTCAATATTATAAATAGCGTATATACCTTGAAACGATCTTTCGACATAATTTCTCGACATATATTTATCATAATTTCATGAAAATTGTTTAATGTTTAAGATCAAAATATGAGTTATGATAACAGATTTCATAAACCTTACATTTAAACAATTTAAATTAACATTAAAATGATAAAATATAGATGATGTTTTTACAAAATATTTCGAACCCGTGTTTAACAGATCCCATTTTTTTTCTAGAATAAGAAATTGATTACAATAAAATGTAATACACTATAATATTTTGAATTAGTATTGTAAGTGTGACTGCATTATCAACATTTTCAGTTACAGAATGAAGTCTCACCTGTAGTCTCATTTTTTTACTTGCATTCAGTATTTCCGTTGATTCAGAGTCTATCGTAACGATGGCATAGATTCAAAATTTAAAAATAATTAGCGGGTTTAGAACGCGGCCTACGTGAGCATATTAGAGCTTTGCGCGCCCAGCTCACATTTTATTTAACTACCTAATAGACACCTTAATTCTTCAGCGATGCGCGCAACGCGGTATTCATAAAATATCGTACGAAAAAATAAACGAGCGAGGCGACCTGTGCCCAAGGCATAAGGTGGTGGCGGCTGTTTGCTGTAGGGATAGACAAAGTTGGTCATATTGCTTGAAGTTAGCTATAATGTTAGATCTGCAATTTATTACAAATTATACATACGAAACCCTACCCCCTACCTGTCTCTATTCTAAGTATGTACGGACATATGTTCATACACACATAGATAAGAGTTTATTTATTATTTCTTTTTTAAAATAGTTAACTCCTTTGCAGTGGCCATATTTCTAAATTTTACTAGTTTCTACCAATGTACCAATGGTGTAAAAAATGTTTGATCCTGGCTGTCATAGGCGTATTCTGTATCTTTGTATCGATGCATATCTATAAAAAAAAGTAGCTGCAAAATTATCCTGAACCTCGAATTTTAAAGTCAACATTTTTTTTATTGCATTTATTCTACGCATCGTGGGGATAAAAGTGTTAAAGGAACCATGGGTCCAATTTGAACCGTTTCATGCATAGAATACAATACAATAAAAAAAAAGTTTGACTTCGAAATTCAAGGTTCAGGACAATTTTGTGGTTACTTACTTTTACAGATCTTCACCGATTCGAAGATACAGAATACACCTATGACAGCCAGAACTAAACAGTTTTTACACCCTGTACATTCATAATTGTGATTTACACAGTAATATTAATTTTCACTGTTAATGGTTGTTAACCACTGCAGAACTATTGTACTTCTATTTGTATAACCCCATTTATTTAATAAGCCGCAAGCCAGTATGATATTCCTATATACGACTTTGAAATGCTGGCAAATTTTTACAACAATGAATTCCAAGATAGAAATAAAAATTTAAAAAGCTAACGTACCACTCTTCATCTTTGTGAGCGACAAAGAATTCATTGAGCTGCTGACGTCGAAATTCCAGTTTGTACTCGTTGTATCGTTTAATAGCTTCTTCATCAGTAATAGTATCTTCTTGGGTACCAAGAAATGCTTTGAATGTCATCATTGGTGGTTGAGTTTCCACATTTGAATTACTAAAGTTGCCAGCAACTTCTCGACTGCAACAATAATTAAAAATTGACTTTATTCATCATGATTATATTTTAAACTACTTGGTTATTCAATTTGATTTTATGAACAATTAAATGGCATTACGTATAAATGTAAACTAAACGTTATAAATTACTAGTATTAACTACAATATGTTAAGACTTATAAATCTTACATTTGTTCTACCTTAATTTAGCTAATAATCTTGGCGTTAAACGGCTTCTTTTCTGCATCATTCTTGTTTTGTATCTATTACAGTTGTAGTCTTAGCCTTACATATGAACAGAATGATGAAAACAAACGAACCTGCTACTGTTACTGTGGTTACCATAGTGATGGTTGCCATGATGAGGAGGTGGATAATGTTCTGGACCCCACGAACTTCCCCCGCCACTGCCAGCTCCACCACCACCTCCACCATAATAATCATGTCCATATCTCGATCTATCATCCCATTCAGCCCGCATTCGTTTCATAGGTGGTGCTATATCTTGTGACCTACCAGGGCTGTAGCGATCACGACCACCACCTCCACCACCACCACGATATTCACGATAATCTGGTCGTTGTCTAGGACGACTAGACCATTCCCTAAAATAATCAGTAGCGTTATGGTCTTTGCATAATGCAATAATAGATAAATTTCATGGAGTGTGATATATAAAGTTTTAAATATAACATAATATTTACGAATAAAGGATTGAAACGTAAATCATAAAGTTTGAGATGTATACATCACAGTTTACTTCACCTTTTAATAACAAAGGATCCTTTGTTGATAGGAAATAAGGTGGGAGGAGGAATATGTAAACAAGGAACAGTCAGTGGCTTCTGTATTTATAATCATAAAATTTGACAAAGTCAAAGCTAATTAATTTCTGATATCGATATCACAGTATGAAACATGCTTTTTGTTTACCTTCAACTTCAAATAATTTTTCCTGCAAATGACCAATGTAATGTTTGTTACGAGATATCGTATCACAATTTATATTTCCCATTTCTTTATCATTATAGATAACTATAGGTTTCTATCGCTACAAAACATTAAGCGTTTCTTATTTAAATCAGTAAACATTAATATTTACCTGTCAACCCAATCATCTCGTCTGCGATCATCTCTGCGTCCTTCTCGTGAATATGATTCAGTCCTCTCGCCTCGAAACTTGTCCCGCCTTTTTCTATCATACTCATCATCAGAGTCTCCCATTTTAAATCTAATGTTGCACAAATCCTAAATTTGACACTGAGGATGAGATTCAACAAAATGATTCATTTTATAGGTTATTTAGATTCTACTACATTTAGGAGTAAACAGTCTTTAGATTGGCGAAGGCATCATTAAAAAGTAAGGTTAAAATCGACAAAATATAAATAGCAGTAATAAGAAACTTATACACTATTTATCAATAATCAATGACAAATGTTGAGTATGCAAACATTTAACTAGGATAAAAACTTCAAGACGTTGTCATATGTTTGATTTTTGGTTAATTTTTTATACCAGAACAGCCTGCCTTATGTAGTAGAATTTAACAACTTAAAACGCTTTAAAACATTGCAATATCTTATTTCATTACAAAGTAATATTAGCGTATTAATGTAGTTATATTAAAAACACATATATGTATAAACTATAACAAAATATAAACAATTTTGAGCTTACCTATGTCAAATATGGAACTACAAGACGCGTACCATGTAGGATTTCTTCAATCAATGCTTAAGTACGCTGGCGTCAGCCAGATATATAATCGATTTGGAAGTTTGTGGCGGCACAGTCGCCCCTAGGCGGCGCGCACATCGATAATAGTTGTAAGAACAACCGCTAGGCGCGCAGTAGTATAACCCTAGCGAGCGGAAGCCGCGCCCGTCACTTCCTATTAGCTTCTCTGAGTAGTTTAAAAATATATAACTAGCCGCCACAAGCTCGATATGCGTCACTATTATTCGCGCGAAATTTAAATCTGAATATCACATAACAATTCGCAGTAGCGATTGTTATTCGTTATTAATCGGTACATGTAAATTTTTTGTATAATAATTCTGTATATTATATTTCAAGAAGAATGGCTACAATCTTTAGATTTATTGCTATTAATTTTATTGATAGTGAATCTTTTGTACCAATATATTACAATACAATTTACAAATATCAATACATTTTTTAAAGTAAATGTTCACTGAAAGTTTTCAATTTTTTTCAAGTTATTTTAAGGTTTCTATGTATCGGAATATTATCCAAATTCGTTTAAGTAGAATACAAAAAATATAAAATATTTATAAATAAATATGTTATAATATAATAAAAATAATTATAAATAAATATCGATAAATGTACCATCAAACATAGGACTGCAGGATTTCGAAGAACCGCATTGTTTCTCGCTCATGTCAGACATAAAAATACTTTAGAATGTTTCTTCTGTTCAATAATATTCATTGATCTTTGAAACTTCGTTCATTGATTCACTGAAACTTTGTTCATTTGTTTTACAATTTGACAGAAATTTAATTGCATTCAATTGAATTCAATTCTTTATGAATTTTATAGAATGAGTTTAACTTTCATAACAGAAAAGTAAATCACAGTAATTTATTGTAGAATATATATAACGCGCATTTATCGAGGAAGTTATAAAATATATTATTTATAAAAAATAAAATGTAAATTTTATAAAATTTATGAAATATTTTTGTTTATTATTTAATTATCATATCGATATAGAGTTTTTCGAATTATGTTCATAGTTATGCGTATGCGGAGATTCTAAATTTTAAAAATTATAAAATATTGTAACTGTACAGTACTTGTATCATTGAATATGTAATTACAGTGCAGAAGGTATAATTACATTGCATGCGCATACCTTTTAAGATACGGTAGGACTGAAAAACCACATTATGTACTTTGCATATCATTAGTTGTTTTTTACATCAGCGATTATATCTTATATCCAGGATATTGATAATTATAGAAACATTCGAAAAATACTTTCATGATATACGTTACTCTAAAACAATAAGTATTGTTTCCGTAATATCCATCGTAGTTATTCGTAATACTTGTATTAAAATGTTAAATTATTGATTAAAAAAGTAAAAGTAAAACGTATATTTCTTTCTTTGATATATCGATTTTCAAATTTTAAAGCGTTTATGTTCGATATGAAAGAATAATTAGAGAAACAGTTACGATCTAAGCCACGTTTATTTTATATGTTATTCATTTGAAATAAACTCTATCTTTCTAACAGTATCTTTTTAAGTTTAAATTGAATTTATCATGTTATGTTTTTATTAAAATGTTGATTTGTTTGATCTTTTATCGATAAAAGAGCTTCTCTTTTATTGATAACATCAATCTTTACAATCGTAAGCAACTGTATAAGGATGTACAGTTCGGACACAAATGGCATCAGTTGCCGGTACCATGTAGGCGTACTGGTTAGGGCTCTTTTAAAAATCAAGCATATTCATCAGCGTGTCCTTGAAATATAAATTTACAGTAATATTTAGACACCCTATATGTTCTTGGAATGCTGTAAACCAGTTTGCAACTCCTTTTTTTGTAACTTCTATTTAAAGAATTACGGACGTTTCAGTCAAGCATTCGGTCGCGCGATCTCATCTTCAGCACGAGCGTGACATGAATCAAGTTTGTGTCGGGAAACTCCTGAAGATCGATGACGTAGTCCCCGTTGAAACACACATACGCCTTACCACGAACCAGTCTATTGACTATCACAAACACAGCATACTCTTGGTAAGAGTGAAATAATAATTACTCATTGTCCTACCCACATTCTACTGGATTTATGTTCGTCTCGACCGCACAGATAAACGCATCCTTTCACCGCTGGGGGTAACTACAGAATATATATAAGTTTTCAATCAGGATTCACTTTTCAATGAATCAGCGGTTACCGGTTCAGCGCATGGTGGACGATCATTGAGATTTCTGTTTGATTCTTCTTAAATAGTTACAAAATGTCGATGAAATTACAATTAAGTAACTTTTTATTTGTGTTGCTACTTGCCAGGATACTCGCTGCTCCAGGTATTGTATTTTTAATTTTATAAGTTATATTGTATCTTTGCTATTTATGCAACGTTCTACAGAAATTTTAAATTAAACAATCAATTATTACGTTACTTATTGTTGTTTAGGTGGATTTGGAAGTTCTAGCGGTGCTGTTGCATTCAGTACGTATAATTTAATGTCCTTTATTGGTTGTTGATAAAAATAAAATAAAAAAGAAATCTATCTTTATTTCATGATATATCGTCTACAAATAAAAAGAATGTTTTGAAATAGTTTTAGCAAATTCCAATGTGTTTTTATTAAACAATACAAAGATATTATTAAATACGTAGGTATATTTATTAAATAATTACAATAAAGAGGGTTTTATTTAATATTTTGAGTTACAGAATCATCGAAATTTAACGAATAAAATTAATTTTTATTATTAATAGATATTTTAATTTCATAAGTATACGTAACTAAAATAAATAGACGTCTTAAAACTCTTAAAATAATAGATTACATGAAATTTCTTTTCGTTATTTTATAGGTAGTGCTTCAGCTAGTGCACATGCTAGTTCAAGCGCAAGTGCAAATGCATATAGCGCTGCCAATTCTGGTGCTCACGATTTATTTGGAAACTTTGGTAATCCTGTCGCAAATTTCAACGAAGGAAATCGCCATAATTTAAAAGATCAATCAAATAATCCGGATGATCATGACATTAATAAAGAAATTCGGAGCTACGGTCTAAGTTCCACTGGCTCCACTTCGCATCTTGGTTCCTCTGGAATTAAAGGGAGTCGTGATGGTAACAAGATTCGTAAGGGATGTACCAAATGTTCCGAAGATAGCCCTAATTGGGAAAAGGATGAATATTCTGAAGAAAATGATGAAGAACCTGAAGAAACAGATGAAGAAGATGAAGTTGATGATTGTGAAGATGACGGTCAGTACAAGCTAGATCATCATCATGGCCATCATAGAGCAGAAACGAATAAAGGGCATGGAACGAAAAGTGCATCAAGTATACATAAAATAGAAAATATCAATCAAGGTAGTTCCAATTACGCAGATACTGCGAGTAATATTGGCGGTTCACAAAGTGTAGTTACTCATCAACCAGGTGAACCTTGGAATAATAATTTTAATGGAGTCAGTAAATCTACAAATGCCCCTCAATTAAGTTCAACTTGGAACAATCCAAATTGGAAT
>JAITYT010000052.1:1634258-1644344 GCA_025433975.1 Liostenogaster flavolineata
TAAAGTTCATGAAACAATGTATGCAGACCGCAGCGTTTTCATTAGACGATGAGCAGCCCCTGAACAAATCTGACCACGCTGCTTCAATAGAGCTAACGCACTGATCCGTATCCGACCACGGTTCGATATTACCGGCACGTCAGTGTTCCATATTCAAAACAATGGCACACAAACGAGTGACCGTAGATAACGTCAAACAGCACAAAAACCGAGAAAATTGACCCGTGCCATTGTTCAACATAACACACGCAAAGCGGAATGATCGATCGATTTATTAAATTTCTCGGAGTCGACCTCCAGGATCATTAGTCAAAAACGAAATGTTCCGTCGTATTTGCGTGTCACGATTGCAACGATGGAAAGCTTTTCGAAAAATAATACGCCGAAACGTTCGAGGTGAAGCTATTGTCACGAGAATGCGTTTTCGATGGAAGACAATGCTTTTTATTTCATTGGCATAATTTGGAAGCGATTGATTCCGATATGAAATAAATTCGAGTATCTCCGTCGACTGGTTAAGCACCTAGAGATTCTGTATTAGTGGCGGTCTTCGCATATTCCCAAGTTCTCCTTTACGTGCGCGCACGAACGACGAGGCAACGACTTGAATTACGGACGATTTAATTAATTCGACGATCTTACTCGATATATTGTACAATTCTCGTAAAACTTTCGAACATCACGATAAATGGCACCGTCAAATGGCAAGATATTAGATGTTATAACGTTCCCGTATCAAGTCGAATTTAATATCGCGGTATTACGTATCCCTACGATGGATCCTACCGCGGCGTATCGGTCGCATTCGCAATACGTTACAACATCGATCTTCGGTTTGCTTCTACGCTTCCTCGAGTGTGATCTTTCCTCGGGATCCTTTTTAAAAGCTACTTTCGAAGTATACGACGTCACCGTGAACGTCGTCGCAACGCCAGGAAAAAAAGAACAAAGAGAAATGGATGGGAAATTGGAGATTCCACGCGCATACGTAATGCGAGCAAGATGACACCCCAAATACGTCCAGGAGGTGTCGCGATCTCCTTTCGTTTAACCTCTTCATCGGGTATGACGACATTCTTCGTCATGTGCCCGAAAGACTGCCAATTCTTCGAATATCGAAAATATTTGATTTATACATTGAGTAATGTAAAATTTGTTCCAGAAATAAAAAAATCAATATGTTAAAAATATATATTTTCTTATATTTCTCCCATCACACAGTTCCTAGTGTGAAACGAGTTTCACAAAATTTTATTCCCCGGTTAAGAGATTAAGAAGGGAACAATTGCGACTTTACCGACGCACACGAGTAAATCATCATCCAATCGATTATCCCAACGATCGTTGTTATCGAATTCGCCATTAAATTCGACTTGATCTCGACCGATCGAATCGGTCGCTTGCCGACGCGTTTCTGACAGCAAAAGGAGCACGCGTTCGCGCAGGGATCGACACGAGATGCTGCACTCGTATTTCCACGTTGACACGTTGTACGCAACAATGATGACCACCCCTCGTGTGTCGGGGATCGTGAACGGCGGAGTTTTGGGAGTCGGTGAGTGAAGTGAGACGGGGAGAGCGGGATAGTGTACAAGGGGGAAAAAAATAGAAGAAGAGACAGAGTATCAACAGGATGGAGAGAGTTTCTTTACAATCGGTGCAGCGGGTGAATTAAGAGAGTCGGTGAATCGTGTTCAGCAAGTGAAGAGAATGGCGGTGCATACTTACGTCCAGTTAGAGGGTGCATCAGAGCAGGGTGCGAGGTGGCTGCTGCAGCGGCTGGTTGCTTGGGTTTGCTAACCTTTGTGTTACTTTTTGCAAATTCCAAACGTATGGTTTGTGGCATATCAGGATCAAATCTAACCCCGTGCTGCAAATAGATTCCCTAAATTAGTAAACCGAGAGCACACGTAAGGGAATCGGACTGACGAATGGTGGTACAGCGGTACGAAAGAAAAATAGTGGTGGAGAGGGGGGTGGGGGTGCCGGACGATACCGCTTTTATCCTTTCACCGGACTTTTCTTTCTTCGTTATCGTGTCTCTCGTTCATCGATCACGCGCGATCGGATCATTCGAGACAACCAAAGTGCGAAGAGAAGTCTCGCGAGTTGATCGTTAAAAAAGAAGCTACCAAGATTGAAAAGTCCAATAGTCGATAAAAGCGATAGCGCGCTTCGTTTTGAAAAACGTGTTCAACTTCGTGCGCTACGTAGGTACAAGTCGACAAGACGAACGCAGTTCCCTATTGAAGGTTGATAGGTAAGTAGGTAGGTAGGTAAGTAGGTAAATAGGTGGGTTCTAGGATCGAACTTCGTCGATCGCGATACGTGGTGTCATCCGACAATAGGATGTTTCTCAACTACTTGTTCGTACGTATTGTTGTTCTCGTTGTCGTTGCTGCTGCTTGGTACCGTAAAGGTTGCAGTTCGCGTGAGGTCAGTTGCAGTGGTGAAATATAGAGAATGTACAGAGTAGTGCCTCTCCCCGCTCGTACTTACCGCGCCACGATACCACGGTGTCGCCCACATAGGCGGACTGACGCCAAAGGACACTTCGCAAAACGACATCATCTAACTGCTGGGGCTCTTAGCGCTAGAGCCACGAGGAATCGACGCGACGCTACTGTGCTACCGTAACGCGATTTCCGATTCATCGAACCTGTTAATTCGAAACCACGTTCGAAAGCACCTTTTTGGAGATTTTTATGCTGATCCATCGACGCGTGCGAGTCTCTTCGAGTTCGTTTCGAACGCTCGATCGAATCTAGGGACTTTCTTGGACCAAGAGAAGAAGTAAACGGAATTCGAGGGTCGAACGTTCGGAACAACGATCGATATAAGCAAAAAGCTGCATCCGTCGCGAAGTTACCGCTATCTCGAGTGCCGTTTTTTGATTTTTCCCTTCGAATCTGCTCGAAAGTTTCCGGGTCACGAGATGGAACTTGAAGGATTTTCGATAGCGGTCTAATATCGAACGACGATTCGCTGGTATTTTACTGACGCGAATCATACCCCCCTAGCCCCCTACCTGCTACCGTCGAACGTCTTGCAAGGCGAAATTCGCGAGTGGAATTGGAGCAAACCGATATTCCTTCCTTCGTCGACGACCACGTCGATGAAAAGATCCCGATTTCGTAAAATTATGCCGCGTCGTGGCAGCCTAGTCGTACAAATCGTTCGTCGTTTTTTTAATGCTGCTACCACTTGATCTTACTTCCCTTCGTTAAACTAAATATATTCGTTATTCCTACGTATTGGTTCGAACGGATTGGTTTGATCGGTCTTCGTTGATCTCGTCGACGAGTTAACGATTTAATATAACTTAACGTCAGTTTCGAGATTATCACAGATCGTTGAATAATGACGTAATTGGAAAGATCGCGAACATCGACGCTAAATCGATCGACGAGAAAGATGACACGGATGCTAGACTGGTCTTGTAATATAAGGAGTGGTAACAGCCCAGGAGTCACGGTATTAGCTAATATAGAAGATATAAATACAAGAATTTCAAGATGGCGTGGTCTGTGTATTTGTGTATGTATGTCTGTGTGGGAGCGATAGGGGTGGAGCAGGAGGTCTATTGCAAAAATACTGGAGTTTTCTCACTAAATAAAGGAAGCTGAGAAAGTGGGAAAATGTAGACGAAGTATCACAGGTGGGAGTAAGGATTGATCAATAAGAGCTACGTAGCATTCACCTGTGTGCCAGAGCTATATATAAATGCATAATATACATATACATATGCGTATATACGTATGTATGTATATGTAATGTAAAAAGAGAAGAGGAGTTCGGGGCAGTGAAGGAGAAAGGTTATCTATTACGTCCAAGAGACTTTTAACTTCCGAGATACGTTTTGTACGCGGCCGATCTGTACGGGGCCAATTAACAATATCACGGATCAGATGGACCAACAAAGTTTGGTTCGAGCCATCTCCCTCGCGCGAAACGTTTCGACGAAGTCGGTAGTTATGGCGAAATCGTTGCTTACCTGCAGATCTTGTTTGGCCGCCTCCGCGCCTGCCCTCGTATGGAAAGTGACGAAGCCCACCGGCTGAAATTAGTAGAACGCGAGATTAAATCGTGAATCGATTTTTTTTTCTACATCGTATTTAAATTTCGCTCGAGTCGATTTAAAAGAGTAAAATCGCGTTTACTTCGAGGTAATCGTTTACGAGGAATTCGGCGAGAGACAAACGTTTAATGATTTTAAAAGTTATTCGACGGATTTCCATTCCACAATGCGAACGATAAATTCTACGTTGAAGTTACCCGACAGACGGAGATTCTAGTCGAATAAAAAGAATCCTTTCGTACGTCAGCGCGTATGTATGATTTTCTCGGAGTAGGACGTTAAAGTCTAGCTATTTCAACACATCTTGAGCAGATACGTGAAAACGATTCTCCTCCGTATCCGATGACGAGGCTTTGGACGACGATAATAATAGCAATAATCAACATGGCAGAAATCCGATAGAACTTGGATAAGTATGAAACTTTGAGAGAGAGAGAGGCGGAGGGATTACAATTTTCAGAAAAGCGACGAAATCGGTTGCATCGTTACCATTACTAACACCATGAAAATCTACTTTGGCATACTTTCGACGTATCTAGGATCATTCGATGGGAAAGTACCTCTAACGTTGGCGGCGTAACGCGCGTTAAGTTTGACGTTTATCCACGGGAAAATCGAATATTCCCTTTGCGATACCGTGGAAACGCGACTTCTTTATCCTCTTACCGTTTTAATTACTACGTCTCGATGAGTCTTCTTTCGCACGCTCCTCAAAAGAAGTCTTATAAAAGTTTTTTCTAAGACCGCGAAAATAGCCGACACAAACGGCCGAACCTAAATGTTATTGACTCTATCCTTTAGCCTGCGTTTCGAAAGGTACGTTAAACGTCGTATATTTTACGCATTAACGTCTTTTAAGTAGAGCTAATGTTTGCACTCGACGTACGTTAACGATGGGCAAAAGGAACAGGTATCACGACGAAATGCGAATTCTTTCGCGTTGACACGATATTGTCGACTTTAGTCGACTTCGCTACGCGCCTCCGTGTGAAATGGATTATTCCTATTAAGGAAGGATGTCGTTGTCACTTTCATTATCGGTATTGTACTCGCATCTCCGTTCGAATAAAGCGTCGTTTACGAGTTAATAGAGATCTATACTGGCGAACGAACATTTAGTTTCTATCGACGTCATGCAAAAAGTTGGAAAATTACATACGATGTACGAACAAGATTTGTATTTTCCCGAAATATTGATAAAATATTGAGTTCGAGTATCGCCACGTGATTTGAATTCGAGTGACGCCATAATTCCAAACATACTACGAAAAAAAACAATTGGTTTTAAATTATTATTAAGAAGATACAATGGTATACTTGTATTAAAGTAACTTTAATTGAAGAATATGTCGAGCGAAAATCTTAACACGAATAATAATGGTCGAATAATAAATTATTAAGAAGAAGGTATAACGTTTAGCGACATTATAATTTTTTGAACATCCGGGTCGGGATCATTTTTTGTTGTGAGGCCGCTTTATGTTGACGCCCACGTGGCTCGTCGAATTTCGTTTTCTTTTTCACGTGACAGCCAGCGTCCATACGAATATTATCGTGACGCGTTTTGCGCAATTACAGTAGAAACGAATACATTAGGATAGATTTAGGACTCGTCTTCAACGAGAAATCGCACTTACGCTTCGTCCTTTATGACGACGACGGCGGACAAACAAAGGCCCGCAAACTGTCCGTATAATCGATTTTCAATTATCAAGAAGCTATTATAATGCGGTCATTGTTGAATATTTTTATCGGCCTATGAATAATTTAAAGCATCGTTAAAATATGTCGAAAGGCGAAGCCTACGTCGTGGATAGATACACGATACAATTTTCAGGCTAGTAACGATGCGATCGATAGCGTGAGCTTCTTTTACCGCTCGTCTCTTCTCTCCTCGACTTCCTCGTAACTTCGGAATAAAACGAATTCGAATCGAATACTTACCGACGCCGTCTTTCCATTTTTACTCGTGACTTTTAGCAGCGAACCCTCGTAACCCTGAAAGCAAATCAAAATAGATACAACTGTGCCTTAACAACGATGTTTTTTCCCCCGACTTTCCGCGATCGAACTTACATTTTGATTTATTAATTCTTATCGTGACGTTACCGACGCAAGTAAATTTTATAGATTGCAAAATAATCAATTTCAAAAGCCTCGGTGATTCTTCATCTCGCAAATTTACTTTCGATACAGGGAAAATAGCACAATGTACACCGCGAGGACGTAAAGTCTCTTATATTAATTAGTTGATTAATTTCTTCCGTAAACGAAAGCGTTACTTCGATTAGAATCTACTTTCCGTTCAAAGGGTTCCGTTCAAAAGAGAAAATTCTTCTCGTTTACCTCGTATGCTCTAAAGAGCAGATAGAGCTCCCGCGGCTTCGCGTCCATCGGCAAGCCGCTCACGAATAACGTGCGCACCTGAAACAGACGGAAAACAGAAAATTAGCAAAGTTGTTTCTCTCTAGTGCTAGGGCGATGACAGAGGGAAAGATAGAAAAATTATAGTCCAACTAACTAACTAAGTAATAACAATTTTCCAATCACGTTTCCAAAAACGTTTTTATCGCCGCGTAGAGAAAATTATATCGAATAAAAAATCTTCCTCGAAAAGATCGATATTTTTAGAAATCTTGACGTGATTTTATCGCCACTGTGTTTTACTGTTTATCTCAACCCTAATAACACAAAATATCGAGTACACACTCGTCGGAAATTTAATTACGTATTTTGTGTTACCAGGGAAGTTTTTCTTCACTTGCACATCGATCGAGAAACGACGACGATGGCATTTCGAACGTTCTTTCGAAACACGACATTCGACGATAATTCATGGACACTCCTGCAACTTCATTCGTAAAAGACTCGAGAGGCTGGCAACGCGTATGAGATAACGAAGGCGCTCACCAAGGAAATATGGTCGCTTCTTAACCACGATGTTTCTTCAATGGAACACGCGTTACGCGCTTGGAAATAAGGTCTGAGATCCGGGGAGATATCTTTCTATCAAGAAAGGGAGAAAGAGGAATGAAAGAAAAAAAAAAAGAAATGGCGCGATAAGCGAAAACACGTTCTATCTCTTGTTCTATCTTTTCACCGAAAAGAAAAAGAAAATATCCAGCGATTACGTCTATTCCTTTCCTCTCTCGTCCTTCATTTCCTTTTTCTGCTCATCCTGAGCGAGAAAAATGTACGCGTTCGACTATTTTTCCTGTCGTTACGCGCGAACTTCTCTTTTTTCTTCGATTAAGGAATACGTAAAGTGGAATCGTACGAGTAACACGACGATCGGCCGACTTTCGATTTCGTTTATTATTCCCGCAATCTCTATATTAAGGAAATATTTTCTCTCAAAAATCGATCGGAAGTTCCTAGATGAAAGGTCTTGTGCGATTAAAAAGACCTCGACATTTTTTATACGTGAGAAATGGCGCGGTATTTGAATCGAAATTTATTAGGTAGTTCGGAAAGTCATTTCGTATTTTTTTTCTTATGACAAAACGTTGCTTTTTATGTTTCTTTTCGGTCTTTTTACGTTGCTTTTATGAAAAACTGTCGGGAAAAAACGAAAAGACTTTCCGAACAACTTCATAAATTTCAGTTACTAATATCACTAATACGAGTTTCGCATACTCGAAAGAATGCATTCATGCATTGACGTTTGAGAATCCGTCGTTCATCGAACGCCACGATCATCGGGTTCTGGTAGTCCAGAAGTTAAAAAACGCCTTGTACGTGTCCCTCGTTGTGAAGAAAAATCCCGAGACTCGCGCGTCATCCAAAAATGGACGAGACAATTTCCGTGAGATAAAACAAGGCTCGGCGCTTGATAATTCGATAATACTTTGGCTTTCTCCTTGATCGGTGCGTCACGCTTGGAAAAACGTAATGCGCGTCGCGAGGTCCGAGCGAAATCGACGGAAATTTAGCAAAACCGATCGAGGAGAATGGACGACGTCTGGACCGGAACTCGCACTTGCACGGGCCAACTGGCAGGAAATTACACGGCGCGTCGACGAGCTTCTAATTCGCGTAGCACGTTCCGCTCGACCAAACAGATATTTTCGATACTACTTTCTCTACTTTCTGTCTTCTTTCTGGAAAGTTGAAATCGAATGTCGCGCGCTGATTCCTCGCGATCCTGTTGGAAATGCTCGCTTATAGAGATGCATGCCATAGTTGCAGGCTGATCAACGATTGCGGTAAACAGGTCGTAGAGTCTTTCTATGATAAGACGTCGAACACGATTCGAAGGATCGCGAATAAGGCAAAATCGATTTATGTTATCGATTTGTCTAACAACGAATTACTTCGAGCGAGTTTCTAAGCGAGAGACGTTTTGCGATAGTGTCGAGGGTCGCTAAGTCTCGCATAAAGGGACGTATGGTCGAGTCGATACATTTGTGAACAGGTAAGGACAGATAAGCGATAAACAGGCGATAGAACTCGTGCTAAAGTCTTTCTATGATGAAATTTTGAATATAACTCGAAGGATCGCGTACAATGCAAAGTTAAGCCATGTCATCGACTTGTCTGACAACGAAATATTTTGTTCGAATTTCCAACGAAGCAAAAGGAGGGAAGTGATACAAGTCCTACGATCCTATCGAGGATCTTGAAGCCCCGCGTTTAGGGTCGCATAATGGTGTCGCCACACTTGCAAGCGGCAAAACAGTTCGACGTTATTCCTCGAGCTCGAAAGTCCATCTTCGACTTTACGTCAAAGAGAATTGGCAAGATCGTGAATCCCTCATCGCAATTAAATTCCTTGATCGCAAGGTGAATCAAAGTCGACGATTCGTCGTACGACGAATTCCTTTGCGCCAGTATCCGACGAAACGAAAAGAACGAATGGAGGAGCAGGAGCAGCCACGATCGATCAACATCAATCCCATCGATCGTACGTAGCACTAGCTCGAACCGAGCACCGAGGATTCCAATTCCGTTCGATTCTCGGTGCTCGTGGTTTTTACGAGTTATTCGTCGAGCGCAACACGCCGGGCGTATGTAGGAGGATAGAAAAAACCCTATCGGTCGGTCGACCAGTTGGAAAACGAGATAGCCAAAGACACACAGAAAGAGAGAGGGAAGGAAGGAGCTCGTCTCGACGATTCATCGGCGTGGTTCCGTCGAATGCAAACGAGGCGGACCCGAGCTGGACCATGTGGTAAAAAAGGGTAAACGCATCGCGTCCAGAATCGCGGAACGAACGCCGCAATTGAAAGGTGATCCGGAGCTGCGCTTGCCCGACAAGATCCTAGGAAAATTTCAGTCCGTGGCTCGTCGCTGCTGGCGCGGATACGCACAAAGCGCCAGGTGGAAAACAGGAAAGCTCGGCCTCGCTCGAGGATTGGACGGAGCTTGCTCGTTTGGTGGGAAAGAGGAGAGAGAGAGGGGGAGAGAGAGAGAGAGAGAGAGAGATCGGTGGCAGCGGTGGTGGAAAATGCGGGTACACGGTAAACGGTGGAAGTAGAGTAGAGTAGAGTAGTGTAAGGTTGCCGGTAGGATGGACAGACGGATGGTTAGACGGTCGGTTGAAGACGCGAACGTGGTACGCGTCCGATGGTTGAGAGGTAAGGAAGAAGGGGGAGGAGGGGCACGTGGGCCAACACGGTGGGATAAAGAGAGAGAGAAGTGGAAAGAAGAAGGCAGAGTACGTCGAGGAGAGGACGAAGGGCGGGGAGGGAGGGGCGAAGTGAAAGCGCGCTCGCGAGGCAAAAACTTGGATAGGGCGGAAGGGAGAAGGGAGGGAAGGGCTGTACATACTGGCGACGCCGTGTCTGCGCAAAGCCCGGAACGAAAGAAGCAAGCACCGCATGCGAATCACTTATTCATGCGCTGCGAAATGATTTCAACCTTCTGCGCCGTTATAGCCACGGAGTCTACGTCAAAGCCGACGTCGAGGATTCTGAATACGACGCGGTCGTGGTCTCTCTTTCGACCCCCTCTCGACCTTTCTTTCCTTCTTTCTTTCTTTCTTTTTTCTCTCTCTCTCTCTCTCTCTC
>JAITYT010000052.1:1654413-1666501 GCA_025433975.1 Liostenogaster flavolineata
CGATTACTATCGCAATTAGAGATAAGTGCACACAGACAAGAATTCAAGAAACGACATCAACGAGTTGCGTTACGTGAAAGGGAAGACCGCGTAAAATTGTTATACTCGGAAACGTTCTTTATTAAGCCATCAACGTCGAATGGCTATTCGACCGAATTTTCCCGTGTTCACGTTTACGCTAGTGGGCAAGCTTACAAGAAATCAGAGAAAAAGCGGTCTTCCAGATAGGAGGTCAATTTTAACACTTTTCGCGTCCAGCGACTATATGTCATAACTTCGAAGAGTTTCGAGAAATACGAAGGACGATATATCTCGTTTGAAATGCGACTGCTTAGACGTAGTGAAATCGGTTTTCGTTTAAATAGCTACGATTACTTATCTTGTCGGCAACAATGCATATTCCTTATGTCATTTCAAAATAGAAATATTAATCATTAAAATTCTGTTCCCAGATGCCATTTTTTGTGTATATATGTGCTTTGTAATAACGAAAATCGAATGATATAAGATAAGTTTGCATAAGAGTATTTCAAAAATACTTAATGTTACATAAAAGTGCAGACGAGACTTATCGATTGTTATTAAAAAGTTATGGTGAAGGTATTCTACAGGAAGTAACGTATGGAGATTGTTTTCGATGATTGATAAATGGTTATTTACAACAACAAAACAAAGCATATGTTGTGATTTGATTTTTTTTTACGCGGTTATTGATTTATGAAAGATTTAGTTATTATTTAAACAATAAAAAAAGTTGTAGACAAAAAACTTCTAATTTCTTGTCTATATTTATCTTCTCACGTAACGCATACAATACGTAAATATGTAAAAGATGTCAGCAACTCTAAGGAGCGCAGTGGCAATAAAAAATAAATGACAAACAATCTCTTCAAAAAAAGTTCTGCATTGTTTAAAGAAACACAGTCAAATTTGTATACTTTTCGACGTCGTGAGATTACTCGCAAACCGTATCAAACAGAGACAAGATTTTTAACGAAAGTTAAGATTTAATTATTGTTAAAATATTAAAGAAAATTTAAGAACAATTAATTAGTAATTTCTTATCTATGTAAAAAAGCATCTAGTTAGAAGAATGCTAACACGATATCAATGTGTAAATTGTGACGTTGGCTAATGCACTATGCTTTGTTTTAAAATTCATCGTACAAAATTATAGTACTAATCGATTAGTAAATTATTAATCAATTTGTGTTTACTTACCCGATGTACCGCAGAAGTAGGGAAAGCGATAGTCCGGCAGATTTTCCGTATTTCAGCGCCTCGTTGCGTCCATAATTGCACTTCACCCGTTGCCACTTGCACTTGCACTTGCACTACACTCGCGCACTACGATATCACTT
The DNA here is from genome assembly GCA_025433975.1 of Liostenogaster flavolineata. NCBI lineage: Eukaryota > Metazoa > Arthropoda > Insecta > Hymenoptera > Vespidae > Liostenogaster > Liostenogaster flavolineata. The sequence continues at coordinate 1,655,775 of JAITYT010000052.1, forward strand.
CACTTCACTATGCTACGCGACGCGACGCGACACGATCAAAAATATGAGCCAGTATAAGAGTATTATTTCCCCGATGTTTAGGCGTCGACGATCGGTGACGAACTAACATTGCGTAGACCCAAAGTAAAATACTTATATCGATCGAACTCTCAATGTTATTATTTTGATAATAACTAAGCCGATCGTGACTCAAGATATTGTCTGAAGCAAAAAAAACGACGTAAATAATCAATAATCAATACTCGATATTCGAATAACAGTTTACTTTGTTTTGTGTGCTTCCAACAATTTTCTAGGTTACGTTCGTCATAGTTATTATCAAAATGACAACAATAACAATTCTGTTAATCTTTTTTTTTATTTGGGTCTTCGCAGTGTTAGTTCGTAACCATGGCGACGATGGTCGACGCGTGAACATCATCGAAATAATACTCGTGATTCCGACTCATATTTTGAATCGTGTCGCGTAGCGAAGTGAAATATAGTGTAGTGCAGTGTAGTGAAGTGAAGTGCAAGTGAAGTGCAATCATGGACGCCACTTGGAGGCGCTGGAACACGAAAAACCCGTCGAACGATCGTCGCTTCTTCTGCTTCTTCGGTACATCGGGTGAGTGAATACGAATTAATTTATAATTTACTAATCGATTAGTACTATAACTCTGTATGACGCGTTTTAAAACAATGCAGGATGCATTAGGCGACGTCACAATTCACACATTGATATCGTGTTAACGTTTTTCTAGCTAGATGCTTTTTCACATAGACAAGAAATTACTAATTACTTGTTCTTAACTTTCCTTTAATTGTTTTAACAATAATTAAATCTGTTACCAAACGATAGTACTCATTGAAAGAAGTAACTTATGTTAAAAATCTTGATCTCTGTTTGATACAGAACTTTTTTTCCAAGAGATTGTTTGTTCTTTGTTTTTTATTGTCACTGCTCTCCTTAGAGTTGTTGGCATCTTTTACATATTTACATATTGTATACGTTACGCGAGAAGCTAAATATAGACAAGAAATTACTAGTTTTTTCATCTATAAATTCTTTTAATCGTTTAAATAATAACTAAATCTTTTAGAAAGCAATAGTCCGTGTAAAAAAAATCAAATCACAATTTATATACTATCCAGTACATGCTTTGTCTTTTGTTGCAAATAACCATTTATCAATCATCGAAAGCAATCTCTGTACATTACTTTCGGTAGATATTACCTTCACTATAACTTTTTTAATAACAATCGATAAGTTTCATCTGCACTTTTATATAATATAAAGTATTTTTGAAATGCTCCTATGCAAACTCATCTCGTATCATTCTATTTTCGTCATTAAAAAGTACATAATACGTGGGGACAGAATTTTAATGGTTAATATTTCTACTTTAAAATGACATAAGGAATCTTTATTGTTGCCGACAAGATAAATAATGACAGCTGTTAAACGAAAACTGCGTTTTCACTGCGCCTAAGTAGTCGATGCATCCTATATCTCTCGCACAGACAGTAGTTTTGCGTCTGACACTAAAAAGGGTTAATACTACTGGACCAGGCGCAGGCGTTTTAACGCGACTCTTAATTCACGTTGCGTTAACCAAAAACGTTACGCGTCCTGAAACTTGATAAACGTATTCCAACAACTGAATCTAAGGTTTCTTGCGAATTACGAAGTTATTTATCAGGAAAATGAATATTCATGTCTTAAAGAGCGCTAAATAGGATAGGACAAATAGGTTTGTTGGAAACTAAGCAACTTAGGAATTACAAAAGGAACTGTACAGTGTTATCAGTTGGTATGGAAATCGAATTAAAGGTATACGTTACAGGAGGAGGAGTTTGCTCTCCTTGTGGTTACTGTACTCGTCAGTCGACGATGTAGCTATCCTATCGATCTAATTTGTCTGCTAAACTCGTCGTCGTAAGAAAAAGATATATTGAAGCTACAGGCACTATCTCGATACATTTTTCGAAAAAGGATCAAGGTACGATGTGACGAGCTGTAAGAGTCAGCGACGAGCAATTCGTCGAAATAAATTCGTGGTTGATATAAAATCGAACTGACGATTCATAGTCGCTTAAAAAGTCTGAATCGCGAAAAAAGCGCCATTAATCAATGGAAAGCCTATTAATCGGCTTTTTACAGCCAACGCTTATCGATCGGGAACACATTAATTGGTTTTCTACTGCCAACGCTCATCGGTTATTTTTAATGTTATTAAATTTAATAACCCTGTAATTAGAAGAAACGGACAATATAGTAAGCTCTCTTACGAGTTATAATTTAAAATTTTTAGAACTATGCAAGAATAAGTAATAAACGCTTTCATGATTATTCAACAAATTAAGATAATCCAGTAATGAAAAGACAAAACAAAAATATTTAAACTACACGAAATTACTCTCGAGACCCTAACGGCTTCGTAAAGGCGTATTAATCCCTTGCGATAAAACGACGAGTCCAACTCCCGATTGATTTTTCATGCCGTAACGTACAACGACGATCTGCAATCGTCATGTTTTTTTTTAAATAAAAATTAAACGATTAAATCGTACCGGAAAGGACTGAGAAATTTGCAAGACCATCGTCGCGTCTCTCTCGATAAATACTCGTGGAACAATTTCGTCGAACAAAGTATAAGTCGGCGAGAACGATGACGTCCGGACGCGCACACCGTATGCCGCCATGTCGTTGACCAATAAGAGGAGTTTCTTGCAACGACGACGACGATCTAAACGCGCGGTTACGGTCTGTCCGGTAGCAATAGAGCCTCGTGCGCTTCGTTATCGTGTAAAATTGCAGGTTGAAGCCAACATATCCCGCATATGTTACCGCATTGGATAACGGTGACCATGTTCCCTTTGCGGCCTTACTCCGACTATCCGGTCTGCTCGCATCGGCGGATTAACACGTACTATCCGACCGTCTGGAGCCGAGCTTCCTATCGCGTCTCTTTAAACGATCACGAGCGAGGAATCTCGGCTTGCTCGGCGTCGTATCGTACAACGTGTACCTCGTTCAGTATACGTACGCGTAGAGGAAGCGTATCGACGTGGTAAAGGAATAAGAAAAAATTATAGAAAAGCGTAAAGATCTTGGAAAAAAATTGCATCCTATTTTCTGTTACCTTTCTTCCTCCTTCGTCGAAACGAACGAAAGTGACGTTGCTTGTCATATTTTCTTCTATCGTTTAAACGTTTTATCATAACCCGTGTAAGTACGTCAATCAATTGACGCTCGTATAACGCGGTTGATCTAAAGTAACGCGTTTGAAATGATTGTTGCTATGTCAAGTTTTATTTCTTATGTTTTATAAATACGACAATTTTTTTAGAATTTTTTAATGAAGTAACGAAGTCGATTAAAAAAACATTATTAATGTATGCGTAATGTGTATGTGTTAATTCTTAAATCAAGTAATACCTGTGTTTTATTATTTGGCGCGTTAACGGAGAATCGCGTTATTCTTATCGAGTTAAACGAGAGTCTACTGTATATCGTGTTTTGTGTATAAAAATGAATACACTCGACGAGCAGGATCGTGAAACGCGAACGAAATGAAAATTAAAGGAAAAGCCATTCCGAGCGAACGCACGAATCGATAATTAACGACAACGACACTGGGAGGAAACGAAGCTAATTCTGCGAACGTTTCTTCGACCGTTGCAAGACGAGATGCCATTTTTTTACCTCGCGAGCGCCTATAATCCGAATCGATTCTCCGTAGAAGAGAACTGCTGATAAATAATTCTGACGCAAATCTGCATGTAGCACGTAAATAATACGAAGACTCGCGAACGCAAAGTTTACTACGTAATATTTAATTTAAAGAAGAACGCGAACGAAAGAGAATAAAATCTTTTGCGACGTACTTATATACGCACGTTAGGTTATCGATTTTAGTCGAAGTGGGTGACATAATGCATTCGATCGTCTTCTCGGTAGTGTTGATATGCCGCGATGGAAAAGCAAAGAGAAATAGAGAAAGGCGACAGAAAGTAATTTTGATATCGCAAGTAACATTTAGGCCGCACGAAGGCAAAGTAAAATAAATTTTGCATTTATTTCACGTATCGATCCGCTTACGTCTTTCTCCTTCGTTCTCTCTCTCTCTCGTCCAGATACACATATTCGACTCACGTACCGATCGATATGTTAATATATTCTTTGCCTTTTATCGTGGATCGATACTTTACATTTCTTCCTTTTTTTATCTTTTTTAACTCTCTCCTCCGTGACGTCACTATTCAACACACTTCACGGCTTATCGACAGCGCTCTAACCGTTACTATTAACGTCCTAAGAAATAAAAAGGATGTATGGAACAAAAATGACGTATAAAACGAAAACGACGTTCCTCTCCCTTCCTGCAACCCCTTCCATATCGCGTCGTTCCCTTTGCAAGCGTAACGAGCATCGGTCAGCGCGCGTCCTTACTTCTCAAAGTTCGTTCTTGAAGGTGAAAAGTCGTTACTGAGAAAAACTGAGAGAGAGAGAGAGAGAGAGAGAAAGAGCGGGTCGTGCGTAACTATACAATCACGAAGCATTTATTATGCTACGAGTAGCGACGATTGTGCAGCAACTTCCACGAACACGACGATAATCATAGCGTCGACGATACGAAAAATGGAGCCGTGACCCTCTTTAATGGCGACGTAAAGCCAGCGCCACGTCGACTGAATTAATCCACTTCTTTCTTCGCTATTGACGATTCTAGGGCGACGACGATTGCTTTACTTTCGATCTATGCGCGCGTGCAAACGCGAACGTATGTTTCGTGCTTCGAAAAGGCGATTTTATCGTCGCGGGGACCACCGCAGTCTCACGACGAACGATCTCACGACATATCGTCCGCTATCTTTACGATTGCCGCGGTTATCGACGATCGATGGCGAACTGGACTGCAATTTCGTTGTAGAATCGAGAGACGTGGATCTTTGCCGTTATTTAAGAAGAAAAGACGAGCGTTCTGCGAAAACGTGAATGTTGAAAAATGTCAATGAACTTAACCCAGAACAAAGATTCTTATCGACGTACCTACCCTGTAACTTTATCGAAATAGAAAGAAGTGCATTTCGTTAAGCTCAAGGAAAATATTCGTTTCACCTCGAAACGAAAAAACGTAAAAATTCCTCACAATTTCCATCGCTTTCGACGATTCGTGACGATCGATTTGTTATCGACTGAACTGCTTGTAATCGCGTCTAGAAAAAAATGCATATATGTATATATGCATATTAATATTTTTTATATAAAATATATATAAAAAATATATAATATATATACATGACGACCGTTGTATCTAGTACCCAGTCGTGGTGGACAGTAGAATAGCCTGCCCGCCTGCCACTCCGAGGACCAAGGTTCGAGTCCCCGTATGTCGATCCAGAGCGAAGAAAGATCCGGAGAAAAGTTAAACTGCGTAAATAATAACAACGCAAGGGGACACGATCCTACTCTTTTCCATCAACAAGGCATGACACTAAATATGTAATTCGATATAGTAAATATAGGTAAATAATAATTATACGTACGAAGAAATAAAGGGAATATTTTCCTTGGTAAAGAAGACGACGAGCGTTCGAAAAAAATATGGCGACTGCGAACGGGCGAATTTTTCCTCGTCAAGGAGGAATTTTTCGAGGAATAGGACGCCGCGCGCGTATCGATCGTCCTTATGCATTTCTCAGTGCGTCTTCGCCCAGGCGGAATCACGACCGCATCAATTATCAAGAGGATCGTTGCGCGTTGCCATCGCCACTGGGCATCGCTTTAAGCAACTCCCTCGTTCGCCTTGCGCGATAGTTAACGCGAACACGCGATATCGGCGAGTCGAGGAAAGAAGACGGAACGTTGGAGCAAGTACGCGCGTCCAAAACCATTAGAATCATTCGTTAAAACTTGTTGGAGCAGATCGTCCTCCTTGCCGCGACACTCGAAAGCTTTTCCTCGAATTCTGTATTCGAGGTTGAATCCAAGCTGCATCGACGTTGTTGCGCCAGCAATTGTCCATTGTGTTTTAGTTCCGGATCTCCGTGGAATTCTACGATGCGACGTGGAAATACGGACGACGCTCGAATAAAGCACGTACCGATTCTAACGATAAGTACTCGTATCGAGAGGTCGAGTAATCGATTGATGCTTCGATCGATCGTCTGAGTAGGGACAATACAAGTTTCTCGAATCTATGAATTGATTTTTTTTAAAATCGATGCAACGAACTTCGCAAATTTCTCGGCCCGATATTCGACGAGCACTCGAGTAACGTTAGCGATATACGATAACGTTATGGTGAACGTCGGATATGTCAGTATTGTATCGAAATTGCGGTTGATGGATACTCGTATAAAACACGCGTTCTACGCGCGGTTACGCGTACGTCGTTATTTAACGGATAAATTGTATCATTGTTAGAATATTTGGTAGGGAATGATAAACGTAATCGAATATATCGAATGACCCAACTGTTCTCTTGTCGGATTGTATAAATAACGCGATTATTTCGATAATTCAAATCACCACGGGAGGATTCCGCGTGGAAAAAAGCAACGTGTCCCTGATAAATTATCCGTTGAAACTTCGCCGAAATGGAAAAAGTTTCTGTAAATTTATGCGTTCGATAAAATTGTATTAATTGCATTGTTACAATGTTAATTTTTAAAGGAAAACATCGCGTTCAACGATGGATTTTACTAAACACAAACTAGCCAACGGACGCGCGATCTTTATGACATCGTAAAATGTAAACGACAAAAATATTATCGTTGGAGTATCATTCGAACGATTTATCGTTAACTTTACGAGAATCGTTCGGTGATCTTCTCATTTTTCAGAGATTTTTAACAAAATTAAACGGCAGACGCGTAACTTACAAACGTTTACAAAAACCGTATCGTTTTGCACGACGAATACTTACGTAAAATATTTGACTTATGTATCAAATAAATTAACTTACTTAATAACCAAATAAATAACTTGAATCGAATACCAAATACTTAGAAAAAATTAGTATAGAAATAGAATACGTTCGACGCTCTCCGAGGAGTCGACGATGACGGCTACAAAGAAGGGCATTGACGGACGAATTCATTCTAAAGTCCTATTTAATTCCAAGTCGTTCGGTGAAAATATTCAGGTTTTTTTCACGGATGTCTGTATTCGTACGTTCACTCCCATTCAATGCGTCGATGATAAAAAGATACGATAAAAAACCGAGCCATTGTCAAAGCATTCGAGAAGTGTCGATGTCACAGTCGACACGCGTCTGTATCTAGCGTATTCACGTACATCCGCGCACAAACGCGTACCTTGACTGGCGCGAAAAACCTTTGGAAAACGTATCCCACGCGTCTGGTCGAGCCATTTACAATATCCCGACCTTCAACGAGACACGGTCTACCTTTACCCCTTCCACTACGAAAGGCGTATATATACGCCCGCTCGATATTTCTAGCCTTAAAACTTTTACCGATTTACCAAACCGACCTGAACGCAGCGACTGAAAAATAGCTGTTGGAAACAGTGAGCGGAAGTATTGGAGAACGAATTCACGCAATTAAATATTATTATACGAGGCGCAAAAATCTATCGCGGCCGTGATCGAAAAATCGAATGATGGAAAAAAATTTGAAAAACGTAGAAAAACGAAAAGCATCGTCGAAGAAGTCGGTAAGCAGATGGCGAGGCGTCTCGATCGGCGCAGATATTCGGCGGATGTAAACTCGCATCGAGAGTTTTGGCATGGCTCGCGGTCTCGCGACGACGGACCGCGATTAGACGTCAAATAAATGGGAAATAGAACGAGAAGACTGGGCGAGCGGATGAGAGGGAAAGAGGCGCGGGTAGACAGGAGGAGAAACGTTCTCTCGTATGTTGTCAACCGCGCTCGTATTTCGATATTATTTCGCGGCGCGTCGGACGATGCACGCGCCTCGACGCGCCGAGAGGACGGTTGAACGTTCGTCGTGGCTTTTACGGTTTGCTACTCCCGTCTTGTTCCTCTTCGCTGGCTAACCGTTATACAACATCCGCTCTACCACAATGCTCGTGGCGCGCGCTCGCTAAACTTCCAGCTTCTCATTGTCTATCGTTATACAATCGTTCTCTCGTGCTCCGCGCAAAATTCGATGCGATAGATACGTCGCTGGCGGTCTTTCCGCTCCTCTCCTCTCCTCGCCTCTCGATAACGTTTCGTCGTTAACGACGACGATGACGACGACTACCCTGTTTTGCATTACCGACCTCACGAAATTATTGGGTTGTCCAGAAAGTTCGTGCCGATTTTCAGTTTTTTAAAAATTTATTTATCATTTTATTATTCATATAAAATAAATAATTATATATATTATATAATTAATTTCTTTTCTTCGGAAAAAAAAGAAACAGTTTTTCTTCAAAATCGGCACGAACTTTCCGGACAAGCCAATATTAACCTCGATGGAGGGAACATCCCCGAAGAGAAAACGAAGGCACTGTCGTGGTAATAACGATAAAAAATAGATAGGAGATTTTCGAGGTACAAAGAGATCGAGTAATGGACGCGAGAAGGAACGGAGATCGTCCATCTAAGTTGTAAAGCCTTGGAAACCGAGACGACGATTTTCTTCGATGGAGAAGCGGGATTTTTCTCCTTGGAATTAAAAATTCGGGACGAGCGTCCATGGAAGAATATCTTGAAGAAGAGAAGGAGGAAGTTAGCTTCTTCGTCAAAGTAACGTCGAAGGGAAATCGTGCGGAAAAAGACGCGTAGAAACGGAGCAAGACCGACGTCATCGAGTTTAATCGATGGAGCGCCGACGACGGTACGTTTATCGAACGATCGACCTCGCGTTACGTTCTCTCGCAATGCGACTGTTGCTCGATTTCCTTTTCCGATTAAAAATAAAAAGGACGTTACGATAGCCTGCTACATCCTAGGTAATTCGTCCCTGCCGCAGGTGCACGAGTCGAGTGAAATCGATGTAAAATAGTTTCGTCGTCGTCCTGAGAAAATACGACAAATTACAATGAGTTACGTAGACGTTGGACGCGACAAGGACGTACATATGTACGCTCGAGATAGGTGTTTATTTGTTGGAAAAATGACGTTGGCGAAAGAACAAACAACTAATAAGGATTTTCGACGCGTATAAAAAAAGACGTTTCATAGAAATTTTCGAATCCTTCGACATTGTCCATGATATTCGTCGATTTGTCGGATCGTGTCTGGTTTTATTCTTTATGCGTTATTTTTCAAAGTTGAAAAATGAAAATTTCTATTTGGACGATCGTTATTACGATAATTATTACGATTGTTATCTTCGTGGCGTATGGATCGTACGATTTGAAAATCGGTAGATTTTTTCGTATGTCGAACGAAGGAACGAACGACGATAAACTTTGTCCGATAACAATGAAGTTCACGGATACGCGTCGTTGATCGCCGGATGACGCACGATGTAAACCGACGTACGTTAACCGTGTAAATTTGCGTTTCGTCGCGATGAAATTTCCTATAGGGGGATAGTTTACGACGAGCTGCGCCAGCCGTAACGATAGAGACTCGCTCCGAAACGAGCCGTAATCGACCAAAGCTTCTTTCTTCCTTTGATGTCGAATTGCGATCACGCGTGTCTCTCCAAGAAAGAAAAATGGAAATATATTATACATATACGCGACGTAAAGCGATTTCTTCGTCCGTTTCTGTAAATCGCGAGAATAGCGTGTACACCGGTACGTAAAGTAGGTTATGACGGAGAAACGAATAGACGAGCAACGATTTTATCAGACGGCGTATAAATAAATGATGCAAAAAGACTCGTTAATGTCCTTCCGTGACGTAATATAGACTGATTAACTCGAAACATAAATCGAAACGGTTTGCACGCGATGTCACATTGACGCGGCGATGCGTCAAATGCTCCGAATTTTGCAGCGCAATAATTAAATAAAGCGGCGAACGCAAGCAGATCCTCGTTTATACGGCCATATTAAAATCGAATCGCGTTCAATTCTACCGAATCTACGAGGTGGCCGCTGCATCGACTGTACTTCGTAAAAGCGTCTTAGTAAAGATTGCCTATGCGAAAAGAGGAATTGGAAATTCGCTGTGTCGCCACCGTTGAACCCATTGAATTTTCAACGACGTTGTAACAATGTCGAAATCGCGAGGCTGCGATTAAAGAACGGAAGATCACGAGAACTTTGTGAAATCCGTGTTATATTTTATCGATGACCGATTATCCTCGCATTCGAAATAAGGAGTCGGTCACCGGTGACCCCAAAAATCTTAACGATCGATGATCAAAGTAAAAATATGCTTAACATCGATTCTCGTCCATCTCAGAAAACCGATCGGAAGCTAATTTGACCAGGATTCTACCCGTGACGAGAACGACCGTGTATAATACGACGCTAAACAAATACCGAGTACTCTTTTCGGTATTCGTTAAAAGTCGAACAATCGCAGAAAAATTGGTACCGATGACGCGGAGAAATTTTTGCGGATTCACGAAAGGTCGAAGAGTGCAATTACGTATCACGGTTTCCGAGAGACCTTCCGCGTATACGCCCATCAATTGTTTTACACGCGTGCAAGCGACGCGAGGCTGCGTCTTGCAGCGGCATGCGGCGGCACAAAGGCACGCCTCGGCAACTCGACTCGCGTCACGGTGTGCTAACTCTCGCGGCGTGGTTCCCTTTGCTGGAAAATCTTGTACGTTTGTGGTACTGAGAGAGAGAGAGAGAGAGA
>JAITYT010000052.1:1666581-1680454 GCA_025433975.1 Liostenogaster flavolineata
CCGGTGCCATTGGCACGATTGTGCCCTGATGTCGGTCCTGATCGATCATGACATCGTCGATCGTACGTCGGCTCGAAAGTGTTGCGTTAAATCGTAAGACTCGGAAGCGGAATATTTTGAAACGTTGGTCAAACGTCGCACAGATTGGCTACGAGAAGCAAACAGGCACGCGTTGGGAGAGAAGAAAAGAAAAGAATGGAACTCACGTAGCTTCGGTACGTAGGGCCGCCCTTTTGTTTGACCGATGTGGTTTAACCTCGATGCCATCGATCGTGGCGATAAATTCGTTCGCGTTTCGTAAAACGGTACAATTTGGTACTGGAATACCTTAAACGATTCAAACGAACGCAAATGAATCATGCGGAGGCGTGTACCTTCGATCGTAACGATCGCGATAGCTAAATTTTCTCATCGATTAAAATTTATCATAGCGATAGAAGCGTACGCTTACGATCGGACTGATTTTTACTTCGATATTAACTCGCGAATAAATGCAGTTAATTTGAAAATGTTTCGTTAAATATGGCGACTTAACAAGCGGAATACCTAACAATAAATGAGCTACGGCATAGATTCGATCGTATTGATCGCACTACGGTCGACACTCCGCGTTCACCTAGAGCTGACAGCGTAGGATTCTCGTGAATATAAAAATATCGCGAATATAACTCCACGCTCTTTGAATTTTAACTCTCTCGATGCCGTCGAAAATATTTGACGTGCGAAAAAAATAAAGTATAAATTTAAAATACGTCATCAACGATGGTAGTTAGGTCATATAAATATTCACGATGGCTAACGATAAACTAGATTAACGATATATTTGATACTGCGATTATCTGCAAACTCGGAAAAAATTCTAATTTAATTATCGAGGAGAATTGCGCCAAATCACGGATATGAAAACTGCAACAGTCGATTTAAATGTCGACGCGCGTCAGATCCTTTCGTTTACTTCATTGTATCCTAACGAGCTTATAAAAGATTCCGAAAATCAAAATACTAACAAAGGCGGTTCCATTTTATTTCCCTATAAATCTGCAAGTCACGTAAGTGGACGGAACACCTGATAATTCCTTCGTTTCCAACGATAACCGCAAAATGAATCTCCTTTTCCTTACGTTCATTTCCCTTATATTTTGTACGATCCTGACTAATATTTTATTTCCCCGAATCGAAAAGAAACTATCGCACGTAGATACAAATAATCGAAGGCGATCTTTCTTTTCTAAAACGTCATTTAAATGATTCGTGAGGTGAACGCCGAAAATTCAATAAATCAGTCGATACGACGTAAAACCACGCGTATTGCGTGAAAAACATAGTACCCTTTTCTAATCTCGCGAAACAGTTTTCGACGGAACGAACGCTGCCATTTACGATGGAAACCCTCGGCGACGCTAGTCGGACCCGTTAACGGGCCCACGTATGGCCAATGGCGTCGCAACGCGTGCGTCGCGCGTTTCTACTTCTAAGCCGCGACGTTCACGGCTTATGATTAACGTCGTGCTAACCCAGGACATTCTACGCGATTACGTAACCGAGTAATTTCAACCGCGAGCACTGCCAGCATCACGACGCACTGCGATCGTCGTTGCACCGAGAAGACCGCCGTCACCGTCTCTGTCGGTACTTCTGTCGTTATCAACGACGAATAAGTACGGAAAAGAGAAATGGAGAGAAAATGAAAAAAAAGTACTCCAGCTCGATCGTAGCGGCGCACTTCGAAATTCACGCATTTAATTTCAAAGTTCGAAATTGACGTTTAATTGGGATTTTCGTCGTAATTTACGACTGTTGACGTCTCACGTGCTCGTTGATCGAATTTTCGATTTTTACCCCTTGCTTTTTTATTTTCCTTTCTTCCTTCTCATTCTCGAATTTACGCGACGCGATAAAATCATTCGTTCGTTCGTTCGATCGATCGTCATTTACTCCCGTATTATTTTATGAGAAAATAGGAAGTTCGGACTGGCCGTAAACAGCGTTAAAATTTCCAATCGCCTCGCTTCAAAGAATGGGAAAGAAGTCGATGCTGCGTGATTCGATGGGCCGCCTTTGACCGATTCTTTTTGATTCGATCCGACCTCGATGTTACATCGCGCGTATGACACTCAGTCGCTTTTTAGCGCCTATAAAAACGTAAAGAGTTATTATCGCGTTGGATTCTCGTCTCAACATTTCATAAGAAATCGGTTTTTCGATACACCGGTCAGGCAAGTAAACGAAATTAAATCGTCCAGGGGTTCAAGAGCGTCTTGTTGTTTTATCGTTACTCCACCGCGTGATTGGAACGTAAACGTTGAACCGTGAAAAAATATCGCCGTTACGAAGCTTAAAATATCGAACTTTCATTCGATCTAACGAAAAAGTTACGATTCTCAATTTTGTCTTCATAGGCGCGATACGTTTCATTTCATTCTCAAGACGTTTTACGAAGTATCTGGCGCTCGTTAAACCGAGTCGAATTAATAAACGAAATTAAATCGTAGACGAATTCAAAGTGGCGGCGTTAATTTCTCGTTATTTCGTTACATGCTTGAAACGTAAAATATTGGAATATGAAAATGTGAAAGCAGAGGTTGACATTGTGAAACTTAAATTAGCGTGTTCTAATTCGATCCAGTCTCACAATTGCGATTGCAATTTTTACTTTACAAAGGCGCGATAGGACGAAACGTTGCTTTTTCGCTTCGTTCGCGAAGCATTTTATGAAAAGTAACGAGTCCAAAGCAGCAACGTACGAGTTAATAAATGCGATGAAATAACGAGAAATCTTCGAGAAGAAAAAAGCGAAAAAATAGCTCGAAGACGGAGAGAATAATCGAGCGAGTAATTTTCATTTTTTTTCTCTTACGAGTCGACGCGCGCACGTTGCCTCGATCGCGAAATATTCACCGACGATCGCGTGGAATCGATGCGAAATGCTCGTAACGCGGCGCGCGTTTTATAATAAAAGGACGAGGCGCGGTTTAATGCCGTTTATCGAAAACTCTAAAGCGTGACGCGAGTCATCCAAACGTGGTTATATAAAAGTAACGTTTGTCGCGCGAGATCCACGCCGAGACTTCGTTATTCATGGCGGTTACTTCCAAAGCGATACACTCCACACCAGATGTTTCTCCTCGACTCGTGCAGCAAAGTGCGTTGTCGTCGTTTCCGCACGCACAATTTATGCACCGTGCATGTACAGAGAATCTTTCATTTCTGCGAGAAGACTTAGCCGTGAGATCGCCGCTTAGCGAGAGAAAGCCGCCTTCGCCGCTGGATTTTCGTTTGTCAAAAAAGAAAAAAAAAAAAGAAAAATTATCGTCCCTATCGACGAATTTTATTGTATTATATGGTGAAGTTCGACGCGTTCCTTCGTCTCTTGCTATCAGGGAATAGTCGGAAAAAGTATCGTGGAAAAATAATAATCCGGACGAGAACGTCGGAATACCCCGCTCAACGTACTCGAAGCTTTAATTGAGAGTTATTTAATGGAGAATGCTTTAATCCGCGCGTCAAATCGTCGATTATTAAAAAAGCAGATCCGCGCGGACGTATCCGCAAAGATTTGACAAAAATCACGTGACCCGTCGTGAACGTCATAATGCGTATCACTTCGCGTACTCGACGCCTCGACCAAAGCACCAGCGCGCGTAAAATTGTCGAATATCGGTAAAACGATTATTCGCGATCGGATTTTGAAAAATCATGCGCACCATAAATGTCATAATACAACGCTTCGTGTACTCGACGCATCGTTCAACTCGCATCTGTCTACGAAACGAGAGAATATCGGGAGAAAGAATAAATTGATCGCGATAGAATTCGAAAAAAAAACGCGCTTCTCGTAATCACGAGTTTCTTAACGCGCGTAAAGGAAGATCCGAAATTTACTCGGGAAAATTGGCGAGTATATCGAAAAATTGCGAAGATAAAAAACGGATCGAATTCGGAAAAATCGTGCTCCTAGTAAACGCGATAACGCGCGAGTCTGCGTACTTAAAGCGCGTAAAGGAAGATCGAAGTTTACTCAGGTAAATTGGCGCGCACATCTCTCGAGCCGAACCCTCGTTTACGTGACCGGAAACGATGATGTCACGCCACTTTATTCGAGCCGTTCTCGGGCTATCGTTGCTCCTATTTTGCAACAAATTTGCACCGACGTCTGTCGTTCGTTGTATCCTCTTTGCTCCTCTTCTTCCTCTCGGTGTAACAAAGGACGAACGAATCGCGAAAGACCGATTCACGTTCGGCGTTCCACTTTTAAGGAAAAAACGACAAATGGATTCGCAACGGCCCTAGTTTCCGCATCGGTTACCAACGGATCCACTTATCGAAGAAGGACGAGACAATTTTTGACGTGACGCCGTCGATCGAGCAGTGCCTTTCTATTCGCATTTCAACGAAGCTCTGACGAAGGCTTGAAAAAGATCGAACTTAATTATCGACTCTTGCGATTCGGAATTATTTTCCTTAAATTGATTTTTCACGGATATATTTATATTTTCTAGATTTTCCGATGTCGAAGGAAAATTTCTTTGCGCGTTCCCCTGGCAAAGAAAACGACTATCGCGAATTGGCCCGAACTATCCGAAGGTCGCTTCTTATAAATTTAATAACGTCGATTAAAGATTCCACTTGGGCAGGAGGGAAAAAAGAGTCGAAAAAGGTGGGAAGAACCGTTCTCCACGCGGTTTAATCGCATTAGAGCGAACCGTCGAAGAACAGAGGATCTTCGTGCAACTAAAATTGCTTTAAATTAATGAGCACCGAGCACACATCGAGGTCAGCCTCGCGATACCGTTAAAGTACTCGCCGCGATAGAAAGAAGATTCCACGGTAAGGCGAATCTGTTCGGCTTCGCTTAAATCTAGGCGACATTTCTTTGCGATCGAGCGAGAACGGGCTTGCTTGGGGGAAAAAAGGAAAAAAAAAAAAGAAAAAAAGAAGACCGCGTTTCGATTCGAAAGCGAGGAAGGATCGAGAGAAGGGAAGAAGAGAGCGCAACGAAGCAAAAACGAGCGACTAAAATCAATCTTACGGTCGAACATCGAGGAAAATACGAATCCACGAAACTAGCGAGAACGCGAAAGAAGAATCACGATCGCGGAATACGGACGAAGGTTAAACTTTTCGGTTCCCAAAAGGATGATAAAATCCACGCACGTACGTACGGTGTGTGTCGAGCGGAAAAATTCGCTCGCACACGCCTCGAATTTTGGTCGATCGCGCGCCACGATTCTCTTCGTTTTTCTTCGTACGTACGGGGGATTTCGAAGAAGCGTCTCTCTAGGTTGGGCGTCGTATCGAGCAGAGAGGACGGAGTCTCGCGCGATCCCTTACGATTTTCGAGCCGCACCCTCTTGACGAGCCACGCCTAACCTACATAGCCACGGAAAGACGCGTTTACGAGCGTGTGTGAGCGCGCGCGCGTGCTCGAGGTAATCGGCAACGAGCTTTTTCAACGAGCAGTTCTGTCTCTCTCGAAATCGTTACGATCGAGCGACTTGGGCCGTACCGACTCTCGACACGCGTCTCGTCAAAGAGCAACCGTGAAATTACTCGTTAGCCATTTTTCCATAGGAAGTAAATAAGTGCGTGCGCTTGTGCGTACGTTATCGAGAGGTAAACGTTGCTTCGATAACTCGAGACGACTCGATCCACGAATCCGTACAGCTCTGCGATATTTATTTGTTCAAGGTTTATTTAGAATTTATCGAAAATAAATCAGCGACGAATAGGAACGAAAGAAGCCGGACGCAAAGATCGATATTCGCTTGCTTGACAATTTTTCGTGATCCAAAACTCGATGACATTAATTTATGTAAGTCGTATTTCCTTCTTTCGATGATGAAAGAAGGATGAAAAGATAAAATAAGCCAGAGTCCATCGTATAACGCGATGTTTACGAAATCGAGATTCGTTTTTTAACGATTTTAATTTACGAACGTTCGAACGTTCGTGGCACGAAGTGCGACATTTTAGGAGAAAAGTGAAATTTACGTTTCGATTAAGAATACCGCGGATTTGCCGCTTGTCCGAAATATAACAACGATCGCGATGCGACCGCAATGACGAATGCGAGGACAACAACGACGGCGACGAGGCCAATAATTCTACCGGTCCTCGACTCACCTACTTTTACTCGAGAACCTTATTTCACGCCTATGGAACGCGAATGCGACGGTCTGATTATCGAATGGCGCACGTTTCTTCTCTTCTTCTCTCTTCCTTCCTTCCTTCCTCTCTCTCTCTCCATCTTCTGTCTCTCTTCCACCGTTTCTCCGTTGTTTTTCCTATTTCACGGGAAAACTGACAAAAAAGATCGAGCGAGTACCTCGAGGAGTACGCGATAATTACGCGCGGCTCGTTTCTGCGATTTCGTGCGAGGCCAAAACGCGGATTCGACGCGCACCCGGCGAGTCTTAATTAAACCAAAATCGATTAATCGTAATGGAATATCACGAATGAAAATGGAGTATTTTACACGACGATGGTAATATTAAAATTAGAAAGGATTGCGTAAAGAATTTAAAGTAATCGATGGCCACTGCGATATGAACGATACTCCTGTCGTGTAAGAAGTCGTAAAATGTTATCAAGGTTCTATGTATAGGTTTGGCAAGAAAGTAATCTCGATTTTCACGAATAGAAGGTGTTATATTTTTTCGAATGATTCGTGTTATGTAAATATATAATCGAATGAAGTTTATTCTTCGTATAAAAAATTGAGTTCGATTTAACAGTAAAAAAAAACCGTATCTATTTTCTTGCCAACTGGATATTCACTTCGTCCTATTTCTACGTTTCTCTAACTTAACGTATTCGATTTGACAGCTTTCAATTGCATTTGCAAATAACGGTATTATTTCCTCGAAGACTCCGAAAGAATTAGCGATATGTCCCTGTTTAACTTCATCCCTACGTTTCTCCTTGGTCAACGCCAAGTCTTTCGACTCCGTACGTTCGATTAAAGAGCTCGAACAGGTTCGACTAAATTTCGATCGTATCTGTAAACGACACAATTGTCCTGCAAAGTGAACCTAAAGGATTCGATCACATCGCAATAGGTTTCGATAGCACGATGCATTTATTCGAACGGGTCTCTGTTAATATCGTTCCTACGTAACGTTTCACGCCGTATATGTAACGCATGCATCACCGATCCGCGAATAATGCATACGCAATGACGAGTCGTTCGTACGAACGGCAATCATCAAATTAGCAGTGATCTAATTCACGAAATTGGTCCTGCAGAACGAGGACGCGGTAAAACGTTCATCTTCTTTTAATCCTTTTACGACTATCCGAGGAAGACGAACGCGAGTATTATCCAAGGTACACGTAGAACGAGCGGCGAAGAATTGAACTCGTTAAAATCCTCCATTAATGAATACGCCCTAGCGTCCAAATGAATCGTCAAAGAAGCGTATATGCTATGTGTAATGGGTAGAATCGAAAAGAAGACGAGGTCAGCAACGCCACAAAAACGGGGTGAATTTGTTTGTCTTCTCGATTAGGAAGTAAAAATAAATAACAGGAATTATTCGAGAAACATATTTTAACACGTCCCAGGTATAGGCGTGTGATCTTATATAACTGTATTTATTATAATTTTTTATTATAAAAATGTGAATTTGGCACGATGATCGACGTGCTAAAGGACGTCGCGATGAAAACGTTTGTCGTGCGAAAACACGAATAATACGTTGCGAATCTTTAAGAAAACGCGATGTTGCGAATATCATTTAGCTGTACTACGCAATATTCGCAATGTTTCTAAAGGAACGATCTTAAGATCAATCTCTCTAACGCGAAGTTAACAAAGTTAAATTGCTAAGTGAAAAATCCAATCGCGTACGGTGTATTTAAATATACCGTGAGATATTTAACAAGAAGAATTAGTTAATTCACATAGCGTTCACATTGTTCTTTTTCGTTCTGCGCTTCACACCGCATGAAAATTCGCAATTGAATGCATTGTACGTCCCCAACGGCAACACCGAAGAGTTGCATTCGGTTTGCATTTTTCACTGCAGCTACGCGAGCGAGACGAGAAATTATCTCCGTGCTCTTTTACGCGATACTCGTCGCGAGATTCAACGCTTTACCCTTCGGCGAGGGAATTCTCGATGCTTATCCTACGAATTTTCTCGCGATTCCGAATCGATCGACGTTCCCTTCTGAATTATTAAAACGCACCGATAGAGCGTGTTAATTATTTCATTCGAACACACAGTCCTATTCGTACGCATACTCTTCCTCGTATTAATCTCTTGCCCGAGGATAAATCGGCGGAACGATGAGCCGTTTAAGTTGCGCGCTACCGCGAAAATGGGAACGGGACTGTGGAGAATAAGACGATAGAGAAATAAAAAAAGCGAGGATCCACGAGGGGCATATTTTGAGAAAGGAAGACGCGCCAAGGATTTATGTCGGAAAAGCTTAATTGCAGGCAAACAGATTGAAATACGCTGATACCAGTGAAACTTGGGCTAACACGAAGGAATATAGTTCCTAAAATTTACTCCGAATTTAGACGGAGATATTTATCTCGGTTTGAGTCGGTTACCTGAAATTAAAATAAATCCTTCTGTTATCGTTTCCTTTCGTCGTAATTAGCCCGTTCCTCGTTTTTACTTTCGACCAGTGTCCTCGACGTGATCAAATGTTACCTGAAGATTAATACGTGTGATTCTCAATGATAAACCTAATTCCTACAGAGCCAAGACTGAACACTTGAACGATGAGTTTTGCGTATTGTTCCTTTTGGAATATCAAAAACAGACGAACTCCAGTTTATACGGATCCACCTTGCGTGACGTTTTAATCCTTGTACCTGTACGGACATGTAACTGTAATGACGACGAATAAGATGGTTCGACTGTCCACCTGACAAAGCACGTTAAGCAACGCGCGTATTCGCGCTTCTGATTTGATACCAGAGAACCGAGGTTCGATTCCCCGTACGTGGATCCACGGCGAAGAATACAGCGTGAAAACATCAATAACAACAAACGAAGGCAGAGAGAGAAGGAGACATCCTACTAGTACGCCAGAGGGACACTCCTTCTATTGAAGATCATCCGCATCAGCTGTAGATGTTTCGGCTAGCCCGAGCACCGGCCATCTATTCAGCATCTCATCGTTACCAGTATCTCATCAAATCCAGAGAAGATTCCTCGACGATTCCTCGGCAGCAACTTGTACGCGAGAGCCACATAGCGCCATGTTCGAAGAATAATAAATAGAAAAGACTTCGAGGACGTTGATGTCTCTAAAGCTTGAAAGTTCAGCGGAAGACTGAACGCAAATCATAAAAAATATTATTTACTCTAACGAATACCGTCGAGAAACTGTCAAAGAAGAAAGTACGTATTTACGATAGTAAATTCCACGCTGGTATTCCATCCTGATTACAGGCAGAATATGGGATAAAAAGAAAAAAAAAAAGGGAAAAAATCCACGATTCGTAGAATAGTAACGACCTATCGTTATAAATTACGATTATACGCAAATTGGATGTTCGTGATTGAAACGATGTCTTCGTGAACGAAAAAAAGAAAAAAAGGAAGAGAAATAGAGAGGAAAGAACGAACGAAGAAAATATATTTTTCCTCTCGCGAACGAAAGAAGAAAAAAAGACGGTAGATTTTTAGTACGTATCGAGGCAATCGTTTCGACGAGAAATTGCACTGGTGCGGCTCACGTTCCTTCCGCGAACGATACCTTCTTACCTAGCTGCTGGCTGGCTGGCTGGCTGGCTACCTAGCAACCTAGGTTGAGAACTCGCGAACGGCGAAGGCACGTTCCACGAGCGCGAATCGACATTCTCGAGTGGGAAATCTGACATATCTGTTCGCGGCCGTATTGGATCGCGTTAGAAAGTAAGAATAAGGAAAAGGCAGTTAAACGGAAGAAACTCCGAAAGAGGTACGAGGAAAGAGGGGCGTTGTACCGCAAGACGCAGCCATGCGTCAGCAATAATTCCAAGTCGCGCTTTCCTCTCGTTTCTTTCGATCGATCTACGTTAAACGCGCGGAACGAAACGATACCGATGAATTCGTCGTTATCGTTATCGTTTCCGAACGACTATCGTCGACCGTTCAAACTGCTGATGACTCGCGAGTACGAAGAAATTGAGCACAGAACGAATAGGTGAGATTCGCGCGTTGAGCTACCCAAATTCTGAGAAATCAACGTTTTCGTCGACTTTTCCGTAATTTTTTTAGTATGGCGCAGGTTTGAAGTCCTACGGGTTCTTTATAGAGCGATAGACAACTCACAGGTATGGCATACTAATACGAACTTAGGTTAGAAATAATTGGAGATTGTTGTGGCATGACGAATTGAAACGGAAAGATTCTTCGTGAATTGGTGAAGCGAAAACGTTAAATTGTATTTTACTGCGCGTTATCGCGTCGAGTACCGCGCGAATCAGCGATGACCCGCATCGCGATATCAACGCTTTGTAGACGAGTGCTTTTGGGACACGCGGTGTCACAAGTGATACTTGTTTAAAAATTTCCTCGTGAAAGTGTTAAAGTTTCTTTTACGTAAGCAAACTTTGACTTAGTTGTAAGAGGGAGCGAAACGTTTTCATTAACGTTTACTTGAGTTCGTAGCGTTTAGTATCTTATGCCTCCTTGAAGAAGGCGTCATGCGAACGCACGAGTGGTTTAAAAGGGATCAACGCGAGTTGGGAATATCCAGAAGACTAAGAAAATTTATGCGAAAGTGGTTAAGCCAAAACCGTTTATTTTTTTCTTGTAGAAATCTTTGAAAAAAATGTTCAAGATATAAACTCGTACATATTAGGTTGGTGCATATGAAATGTCGGATTTTCTTTATACGTAAACGTTTGACTCCCTAATTTCGTTATGCTTTCTTTAATATCGTCGTTTTTGGCATAACCTCGTTTATAATCGTACTGTAAATTACCAGAGTCACATTTCAACAAAGAAGATTTTCTTAAAAGTGTTCCATTTTGTTATTTGTTTTGAATTTCGTAAGGATACGAATTCAAACGTATTCGTGTAATTTTTTTATACGAGTATAAACTTGGCAATAATGCTGCGAAATTTGCGCGCCATATAAGCCAGACGTTTGGGGAGAATACCGTTAACGATCGAAAAGTGCAGCGTTGGTTTGAAAAACTTCGGTCTGATAATTTTTCCCTAGAAAATGAACCGCGTGGAAGACCCAAAACGTCTGTGAAAAATGATGCTCCGAAATCACTGACGAAAACGAATCCAACTGTATCTACAAGGGAACTTGTTATCAGAATGAAAGTCAACCGTACAACGATATTGCGACACCTTTCTAAAATTCGCAAGGTAAAAAAAATGGATAAGTGGATACCGCACGAACTAATGGTCCAACACTTCTTCAAACAATTGCAAAATTAAATGAATTAAAATATGAAATTTGGCAGCACTCAGCTTATTCGCCGGATCTTTCGCCAACCGACTTTCATTTTTTTAAACACTTAGAACGGTCCTTACGAGCTAAACAGTATGAAAATGAAGGCACTCCGAGAAATTCCATGTCAGAGTTTATCGATTCTAAAGATCAGAATTTCTTTAAGACAGACATCCACGCATCAAAATCTCGTTGGTAAAAGTGTACTGAAGCAAATGGAGCATATTTTGATTAAGCAAACAGCTTTTGAAAAAAGATATGCAATTTTATGTATTCACTTTAAAATGCGACATTTCATGCGCACCGACCTAATATTTATAAGCTCGTATGTCGACTCGCGTTCGCAGAATCAGAAATTCTCCGATGGCTATGAAACAATACCCGTCGTAGAGAGTTAATTATACACGGCTTGTAATAAGGATGGTGCACATATCGACGATATTTATAGGAGAAATAGCAAGCGACCTGAATGGAATGTCCAGCGTAGCTCGGCGACGTCTCACGATACGGCATCCGTGCTAAACGAACTCAGCTGAAATCGCTTTAAGGCGACAAATTGCGTTTCACTACGCCTCGATAACGATTTAAACGCAACGATGAGCTAGCTCGAAGTGCGTCGTCGAGAACGACCCACGGAAGACGAAGTTACGACGTTAACGAGACACGATAACGGCCATACGCATCTCGAGTTTAACGGCGCAGACTGAAGATAAGGAGCAATAGCGAAACGTTCGGCATCGTTCCACATTTTTTCACGGACTTGGAGTACACGGGCAAAACGATGATAATTACACCCGCTCGAACATTTATCTAAACAAAGAGGGAACACGTCGCTAACTCTCGCGAAATCCTCTTTGAAGGTGCTAACTGGCCGATTCGAGACTCTCCATCGAACCTAGTAATTAGATCTTTTCACTTTTCCCCCAAAAGCGAAATGAATTTCTCTTTTCGATAGACTCGTCTTATTTTTAAAGTCTTCTAAAAAAAGACGTTGGTTATGAATCGACCAGACATCGAATCGGACTGGACATCCTTCGACTGACGCGATCAACCAACGGACGTCTGGTGCTTCTATTTGTACGCTGACGAGTGTAATTCGACGCAAGTTGATGGTCGGAATTCGCGTACGACAAAGTCGTTTAAAGCAACACCGCATAATCTAATTCCTAGTTCCTTCCTACGATAAGGAGGCAAGAACGAAGAGAACGAAGAGGCAGAAGAAGGGGAGGAGTCACGCATCGGCTATCACCACGTGTTCCTCGACACACGTCACGTGTCATCCGCGAATTGAGCAAAAGTATTCTCGTCAACGTATACCAGACGGTCTGCTGACTCGTTAGCTTGACGTTCCTCTCCTCTGTCCATTGACACGGACAACATGCAAGTTAATACAGACGTCCCTACGTCCGTTTACGTTCAATCCTACTGTGATTTATCCCCTCTGTCGACGACGGAGACGACAACGGCGTTAGTCTTTTTCTGTCGTTCGAATATGCAACGATCGAGGACGATACGAGCCAATGTCGGCCGACGTTCAGCCGCAAGCTCGGTTGGAAAATTAAGACGACCGTTTCCGAGCTGAGAGTCGAGAAAAATTGCAGGGTGGTTCGATCTTTGCCTTTTTGAAACTTTGTCTTTCCAACGAAGTGTAATTTTAAAAGGAGGGAAACGCGTTTCGATATGTCCGTCGGTCGATCGTTGGTGGACGCGTTAATCCGTCACCTTGGACGAACGATCGAGCAAGAATATTTTGCTCGTGGTCGGGGAAAAGTTAGAAATGAACATTTAACGAGCTTGAACTTTGCCGATGGAATTAACGTACGAATAATGACTCCTATGTATAAGAGAAATGTTATTAGAATATGTAATACATAATAACTTCTAACAATACAGTATATTCATGGCGTGATGCGGTCAAGCGTCATAAACTAAAATTTTCAATCCATTATGTAAATATTTGCCGTCGATGAAGTTACTCGTTACATTATGCCACAAAAATTCGATCGAATTGTCGGATAATCGGGTCAAGTGGCCGAAAAATCGAGTATTTAGATGGCGAGAAAAAAGCGAAAAAAGCTGATCTTCTTCGCTTCAACTTCAAAGAAGACCCAAGAATTATTCACGCTACTCGTTGAAATAAAAAAAGAAAGAAGACGAATTAAAATACACCGAACTTCTTTCCTTTCACGACGATGACTAAAAATTCCGTTATATAAAATTTTCATTGCGCGAAAAATGCCATCGCTTTGATACAACGATATAAATATCTCCGTATGAAATTTTACGGATTCACGGTGGAGAAGAACGGAACAATACACCGTGTTACTTGTTAAATCTATCGTTGCGTCTCGTATACATATATCGGTCGCCTCTCTCGATGGAAAAAAGGGAAGAGAACTTGTACGTTCCTTTGGCAGCTTTAGAGAGAACGAGAAAGAAAGAGAGAGAGAGAGAGAGAGAGAGA
>JAITYT010000052.1:1716369-1731569 GCA_025433975.1 Liostenogaster flavolineata
CGATTTACGAAGGAGATTCGATGCGCGTCCCTAAGCTATAAGTATATCGTGCTATTCCATGATCGATTCACAAATTTGCGTAACGAACAATGAATTGCAGTGCACTCGGACAATGCCTACAAAGAAGGGCATACGTACGTTTATCAATTGGCGGGAGAATCGAGAACGCTCGTCACTGGGGAACCAGAGGTTGCCACCGTCGAGTTAAAGGCTACTGTTGAATTGAGTGTCAAGCCTGACTGCATTCATCAGTTGAAACTGAAGAACGTGTTGGTGAACGGAGCCGTAAGTGCCAATCGAAAGCTTTTCTCCTTTTTCTTCTTCTCGTTTCTCCATCGAGAAGATGAAAATCGTGCGTCCGTGTTCGTCCACGGACGAATCTGATCTTGTAAAGTTCCACGTGAAAATATTTGAATCAAATTGGTCGGTCGAGACTACGACGTAAACAAAGACGAAGACGGGACTCCGCGTTCAATCGTTTATGGTTCCCATTCATAGACGTAATATGACCGTATTTATTATGACCCTTGACGAGTAAAGGTGATTTAATTTACTGAATGGATGAACCCCATTATTAATGCAGGGTCTATCGAATTACGCCAATGAAAGGGTCCTCCTACAATGTTTTTCTTTCGCGTTCGGACATTATAATCGAGATTGAAATAAGTCGATGATATGTAACAATTGTCTTGTTTTGGACAACAGTAAGTAGTCCGTTCGACTAAACAAAATTTCATGCGTATCAATAAATTCATGTAAAATAATAGATAGGAAAGATCGTGCGTTTCTTTACGTGTACCATGACAAAAAGATATCGGTGTTTCCTTCATGGCGTTCGATTCAGTTTCTTTCGTTCTTGCGAATACTTGATTTCTCGAAAACAACCTTTGCTAGATTAAATTTACAAAGTATAAGCAACGAGCCCAAAATGCCAAATATTGTTCGTCTTATCTCCACAATGTTTTAACTGTAAGTTCTGTCATAGCCGAAGGGTTAACGAAATTATGCACGTAATACATTTGCATACACGTAAAAAGTGTATGCGCGTATAATACTTTTAACCAATTTTTAGGCGGCAGCGTCGAGCGACGTTGGTCACCAGCCACTTCAATTCAATTATCACAGTGGTCACATCGACTCGCAAGTATGCGCGGAACCAAGCGATACCCAAGCGTCTCTGAACATCAAGAGAGCCGTTATTTCTTTGTTCCAATCGGCAGCATTGCAAAAATCCAGTCCCGATATGCAACACGAGGTAAGTAACAACGAAAGAGAATATTTCCCGCTTTTATTTGTTACCATTTCAGCGTTCAAGTTAAAAATAAAAAACTTGTTTCTCGTAGACCGACATATTCGGCGTTTGCCCGACCTACTATACGTCTCGAAAGGAAGGCGACAAATTGTTCGTAGAAAAGCAGAAGCACCTCGATCGATGTTCGCATCGCGAGAACTTCAAGAACGGTTTGGTATCGGCGGTGTTCGGCACGAAATCGGAAATAAAGACGTCATTGATATTGGACTCGAAGCAAACGATCGATCAAGAATTCAAACAAGGCGTCTTGAACAAAGCCTCGTCCAAAGAGGTCTACGTTCTGGAGCCGTTCAGCAAGGTCGGTGCCGAAGTAAAGACGATCGTTGAAACTACGCTGACTTTCAAGGAAGAATTGAGCGAGAGCGTCGCATCGGACGAAGTTTCCCTACCGAAGAGTCTGCTGTTCGAGGTGCCGCATCCGGTGGTGAGATCGTCGATCGAGGCGCTCAACAGTGCGCTGGAGGCCGCATCGAAGGAGGAAATCGACTCGATGCAACCAAACGCGGCTGGCGCTTTCGCTGATCTCGTGAAGGTTCTGCGCATCAGCAGCAAAAACGACATTCTCTCGGTCTATCACAAGGTAAAGTCTGGCGCTGGTCACAAGGCAAACGACAAGAGGCTCTTCCTAGAAGCCCTACTGCGCAGTGGCAGCAGCGAGGCTGCCGAGGTCGCCGTCGAGTTAATAAAGAATAACGAGTTGCCGCAAGATCGACACTTCTACGCCACTCTGGCCTTCGTTCGTCACGTGAATTTACCAGCCGTGACGGCGGTGACATCGCTCCTGAATCAGCCGGAACTTCCTAGACTCGCCTATACGGGTATCGGTCAGGTGATCGGGAAGTACTGCCAGAAACATCAATGCGAGAACGTGCAGGAAGTGAAGCAGGCGGTGCACAAAATACGCGAGAAGGTGGGTAATGGCAAGTCGAAGACACGGTCTCAAGAAAACGTCATCGTTGCGGCACTGAAGGCACTAGGCAATGCGTATTTCCTCGACGACGCGACGCTTCAGAAGTTGGCTACTATCGCTGCTGACAAGAACGTACGCAACAGGGTTCGAGTCGCGGCGATCGAAGCCCTGCCGACGAGATGCTCGATGAAGTGGAAGAATACCTTGCTAAACAACGTGCTGGCCGATCGCGAGGAGGACGACGAGGTCAGGATAAAGGCATATCTCGCCTTGGTCGCTTGCCCTTGTCCCCACGTTGCTAATCGCTTGAAGGAGATCATCGATCAAGAAACGGTCAATCAAGTGGGTTCCTTCATTACGTCGCATCTGCGAAATCTACGCGCATCAGCCGATCCTAACAAACGAGAGGCTCAACGGCAGCTCGGTTTGATCAAGCCGCGCCAGAAGTTCCCCGAAGATTTCCGCAAGTATTCCTTCAACAACGAGCTGTCCTACAGTTTGGACACGTACGGAGCCGGCTCCTCGGTCGAGAGCAACGTCATCTACAGTCAGAACAGCTTCGTGCCGCGTTCCGTAAGCTTGAATCTCACCACCGAAATTTTCGGACATTCGTTCAACTTTTTGGAGCTGAACGCGCGCGTCGAGAACCTGGACAGAATTATCGAGCATTACTTCGGACCGAAGGGCGAGTTTTCCAAGACTGAGTTGAATTCGTTGCTGAAGGGCATCCCCGGCGCGAACGACATCACTGAACATATAAAGGAACGATTGGACAAGATACGAGGCAAGCGAGAAGTGAAACAGGCGGAACTCGACAAATTCGCGAAGAATGTTAAATTACGAGGAAACGAGGTGGACAAGGCTCTGAATTTGGATCTGTCGATGAAGATGTTTGGTGTTGAAGTGGGGTACCTCAACTATCAAACCGACGTGGAGAAACTGAATCTACCGCACGCGATCGACAAGTTATTCAATACCCTGGAACAAGGTATGGACGAACTCAAGGACTTTGATTACAACTTGGACAATCACTTAAACTTTATCGACGCGATGCTGGTCTATCCGACGTCCTTGGGTTTCCCGTTGTCGCTTGGGGTAACAGGCACCAGCGCAGTGCGTATCAACGCCAAGACGAAAATCGATATACCAGCTATTATTAAAGATCCGAAGAACGCGGCAATAAGGATTGCTCTTGAGCCGAGCGCGTCCATCAGAGTCGCCGCCAATATGGTGGTCGAAGCGCTTGGTACCGATTCCGGCGTGAATTTCATCACCACGATGCACACTTCGACCGGTTCCGACGTGTCTGTCAAATTACTCGACGGCTCTGGTTTCGACGTTAGCTTCGGCCTACCCAAGAAATCGCAGAAAATAATAACATTGAGCAACGACATCGTCTACACTTCCGGACAAAAGAACGACAAGCACGTCGTGCCTAAAGCGAACAAGGCCAAGGAATATTCCGATTGCTTTGATCAATTGTCCTCGTTGCTCGGTTTGACGGTCTGCGGGCAATTTCTCTTACCATATGACAATATCGAATCCTTACAGAAAAAGCCTTTCTCTCTGCTGAGCAAACCGTCGAAACTCTCGCTAAACATCGAAAATAACGACGTTTCTAGTTACTATTTCAAGGTGTATTACGACAAGAAACAACCTAAGGCGCGCTCCTTGGAGATTCTCTTGGAGACGCCCAACAGTAAAACGAACAGGCGCGTATCTTTGACTTTCGAAGGTTCACTGGAGCCCGACAAATTATTCAAAGTGGCACTGGACTCACCCATTAAGAAGGCATCCGCCATGGCGCTTTACAAGAGTAATCCGAAGGAACGGACACTGCAATTGGGCATTACTCACGATCAGATGGAGTTTTACATTCGCACCGGTATCGTTGCTGTAAGCGACACTAAGTACAAGCCTATCTTGCAATATAAAGTTCCCGAGAACATCGAGAAGTTGGTCGGTGGCAAGAGCGACTCGAAAGCGGTAGAGCAAAACGGTCAACAATACAACGTTGAAGGTACGGTAGATGTTGTCGGTCAGAACGGTGATCAAGAATACGTCTTCGAGAACGTGCATCTGACATCGGGAGATCGAAAGATTTTCGGTTTGAACGGACGCGCAAAATTGACACCTTCTACCGTGCTGGTTGACATGAAAGTTCTGGGATCAGGAAGTCATATGGAAGAATTCGCATTAGTAGTCAACGGTCAGAAAATCGAAGACAAGAAGTACGCTTTCAGCGTATCGGTAGCGCCACAAAAGAATCGTGATTTCGGTTTTAACTTGAAATGGGAGTTAGACAGAGAGCCGACGGAACTCAGTCACAAGTTAGTCTTTATCCACGGACCGGATCTAAACTCCAAAACAAATCGTCTAACTCTGGAACAACATGCCATTTACAAGCCCAATTCCAAAGATTTTGTTATAAGCAGTACGAACAAACTAACCTATCCCGCGATAAACGCGTTATTAAAGCTCGATGGAAAAGTCACTCGTAAATCGCTTGATTGGGACGTCGAGGTAAAATACAATGATTTCAAATTCGGAACCGAATTATCCGGTAAGATCGACACGTCGAAACCAGGCGATTATGGCCTCGAATTCGGATTGGAATTAGCGGAGAGTAGTTTGGAATTTAAATCGTCGCGTGCGGTAATCGACGTCAATCGCAAGAGCAAGTATCAAAACTCGTTGGAATTGTCACCCAACGGAGGCAAGTACGAAGCCAATGCGGTGATAACGCACGAGTTCGATAAAAATCACGTGAATTTCCAACTGGACGGTGCACTCAATCTGAACAGTAAATCACTGAAGGTCGAAGCGGCTCTGGAGGCAAACCCACCTAGTTTGAATTCGCGCGCTGTCGTGACCTTCGTCGATGTTACGTACCTCGAATTTAATTTGAAGGGACACGGCGGATCGGAACCCCACGGTAACTTGAATTTGAACTTGAAGAATTACGTGAACGCGATCGGTCAGTTTACCAAGCAAAGCGGCAAGGTTAACGGCCGGTTGAATGTCGACTTCCCGAAACTCAATCGCAAGATTAAGGGTACGGTCGATCTGACGATCTCGGGGACGAAATACGACGGTAATATGGAATTGTTGTACGATGCCGAGAAAGATCCAAGCAAGTCTATCAAAATCACCACTTTGTCCGACATCACGGAAAATTCGGTTGATACGAAGAACGTTATCGAGGTTCTCTCCAAGAAGATCGAACTCAATGGAAAGGGCACGCTGCAAGGCACCATCAGCGATGGGGTATTGGCTGTCGATGCGGATATAACGTTACCTTGCGGACGTTACATCGTGTGTAAAGGCAAGCGCAAATCTGTGAAAAAGGACAAGAACGAATACGACGTCGAAGCCAATGCCGAATTGCTTTACCACGAAAAGAAAGACAGCCCCCCGGCACCTACCTTAACCTACACTGGCACGGGTACGCTCCAAGATAAGAACCTTAAATCGCTCAACGCCAAATGCAGTTACGTCGATAAAGAGGGTAAAGACGTGGTAATTGAATTAAAAACGAAAAATCTCGTGGAAGACAAGGACAAGAAATACCTCGAAATCGATGCCGATGTCTCTGGTTCGAAAATACCAAAAGCGCTCAAATTGTCAATGAACAGCAATTGCAATAAAGAACACAGTAAGGGTCAAATAAAAACATCCTTAGGAACTGACCTGGTATTCACGGTAAGATTCATTTTCATTTTATGAATTTTTATTGTTCACTTAAAACCGATATATAATCGATGTAGAAACGCAGATGGTTAGAAGAACGGGAACGATTTTTACGCGTTATTGAATGAACTTGATCAATCGTTTGTGTAATATTAATATATTTACGTCTTTCGTATCTCTCTGTAGGGAAGCGGAAGTTTCTCTTTGGGTAACAACGTGGACAAACCTTACAAATTGGATAGCGAATTAGAATTGAAATTACCAAGTGAAAAATTGCAAAACATCAAACTCCAAAGTTCTTATAGCATCTTGATACCTTTGAAAATCGACGGTTTTATCGACTACTCCTCTTCTAACGTGCTCACGTATAACAACGATAAGAACGTCAAGTTGGAAGCTGACTTGAAATGCACAAATTCTAACTTTGGAGCGCTCAAAACAAGCGAAGGAAAGCTGGGCCTTACGATCCTTGAATTACCGCCAATACTCATCGAGCATACGGGCAAACAGGAATCTCAGGATAAAATGACAACTACTTCGGGCAAACTAAATTTGAAGTACGGCGAGAAAAGTGGAACCATTGACATTAACAGCGCGTATCTTTCTGACTTATCGTCGATCGATCTTTTGGCCAAAGCTACCACACCTTTTGAAAAACTAAGCACCATAGAGCTTAAACTTAAACACGATGTAAGTTCAATCTGAAAAATATTGTACGAGAATATCGTTGATAATGACAATAATTTAATATTTAATATCGGTAGCTTAATTTTATATTTAACCGCCGATTTAAATATTTTTTTAATAATTATGTATGATGTTTCTTTAACAGAAAGAGGACAACAATCGACAGACCGACATCGTACTTATCGTAGAAAAATCGAAATATACATTAAACAGTAAAGTTCAAGAAGGCCCAACCGCACCAATGATCCACGTCACTTTCACATGTCCGAATGAAAAGACGGAATTATTAGCCAAATTCCAAAAGCTTGAC
Source organism: Liostenogaster flavolineata (assembly GCA_025433975.1). Taxonomy (NCBI): domain Eukaryota; kingdom Metazoa; phylum Arthropoda; class Insecta; order Hymenoptera; family Vespidae; genus Liostenogaster; species Liostenogaster flavolineata. Next base: position 1,723,279 of record JAITYT010000052.1, read on the forward strand.
GATAAGGATTACAAGGGTATGTTGAGATATGATGACAGTATCTCTTAAAAGATGAATATATTCGAAGAATGATTATAATTGATTAATATTATGTATTAGGAGAATGGTTAATAGACACACCCAAAGGATTTGTCAAAGCCGATGCAAGAGTGAGCCTGGAAAGTGTGGATAATTTCCTTATTAATGTGAATTTTGACAGTGACAAAATACAACATAGGAAAATTCATGCAGAGATAGCCAATAAACCAACGGCCAAGGCCGGAAAGAGAATCCTCATTACCGTTACTAGCGATGGCAAAAATTTAGTAACTGGAAGGTATCGATAGTTTATTGATTACATGAACCCCCTCTCTCTTTCCTCTTTCTTTCTCTATATTAATTATTAACTATCGATTAAATATTAATATCAGTTTATTTAATGTTTTCTATAATTTAAAAAAAAGCATTTTGGAAAAGGCTAAATTATTGAACAATATGTAACTCGGATACAGCTCTATATTCTTAAAGGTCTGCTCTGATCAACAATCTCTATCAACCTGCCTTTTTGAAATCTCGACGATTCTTGAGCCTACATTGCTTCCTTATTCTAACAATTTCTTAGATCCTTATAAACAACTTTTCTTAGAATATCATCGCCATTATCCAATCCTCGATATAATATTAATATAAGGTATCCAAACTAAGAAAATTAAATATAATATAAAATAGAGAATAGGAAACTTTTTTGTTATAATTTGATATATATTGCTGACAAACAATAAAAAAAGATATATTTGAACAAATTAATGATAGACCAAATGATCAAAATTATATTTAATTAAGTTAAGTATAATCTTGTCTTCTTAACGTTACGGTATCTTCGAGTAGAGATCTTTTTCTAACGTATGATATTAAAATCCATATAATTTTAAGTAATAATCGTTAATTTAGAATCTAGCATTAACTATTTGTTACACTTTTGCAAAATTGAATTACCGACAATATGTCAGATCTAAGATTGTTTTATGTCTACAGCACAAATTATAAGAAACGTGAGGAAGAAGGCAAACTCATCGTAGAGGGTAATGGTAGCTTAATGATCGGTGAAAATACAAGAAGTTCCTCTTTCAAGTACACACGTCAACAACTCACGCATGAAGCTGATGGCGAAGTAGGCGTAGCTATAGTGCTTAATGCGAATTTCGGACCGTCGGCGATTGTTAGCGAGTCCAAATTCACTAACAGAGAAGTTCACGTTTTTAACAGTTACTGCGAACAAAGCAAGGATTGCGCTCACTTTAAACTTCAATCAAGCGTTGATACCGATCGTAAGTACCTTCTTTTGAAAAACCGTTCGATATTATCTATATTTTTTTAAATCGAATTTGTTATTCGTTAAATTTATATTAATAAAACTAATGATCTTGCTTTTAGGAAAAACTTACTTAGATCATCAGATAAAGGTGGAAGTTGACTTGAGGAAGTTCAACGTACCTGCTGAATTCGGTTTACAAACCAGCACTCAATTTAACGAATCTTTGCTTGATCATACCGCTAGTTTATTCTTACATTCATCAAAGGGCAAGACTCAATACACTTATCATGTTTACATTCATCCAACCGAAGCTGGTGAGAAAAGAGTCTATCGAATATTATTTTGATAGTCACGTGCTAAATAAGAGTTATATCTACGTAATATTAGTCTGGAACAATTGATTTTTATTAAAAAGAGATAAAAGACAATTGCAATCTCTTGAAAAGACCAATTGCACTTTACGTTGCCATTGTGTAGTTGAAATCAAATTACATTTCAAAGTTTAGGGAGAAAGAATTTTATCTAATGATTTCAATTCTGAATTGCAGCTGCTATTTTGACCTTACCAACCCGTGAACTAGCAGTTATAACGACCCTGGTGCTACCAAAGACTAAACAAACCGGAACATTAAGACTGGGAATTGTTTCTTACTTAGATAGAAAGAATAAGCCGCTCGAAAAGACCAGTTTGACGATCAGCGGCGATGGAAACATCGAGAAAAACAGTTTGTCTCTCGTTGGTGAAGCTAAATTCTCGTATCCAACACAAACCAAGGTAAAAGCGCTGTCTTAAGTACAAACAATTCTAACTACTTAAAACTTTACAATAGAAATATTATTTAAACGATTGATATTAATTGGTTAATGGATTTGATTTAAAAATATTAGAAATAAATAATAATTTATAACATCAAATTTTTACAGGATATGGTACTAAAAGGAAAACTTTACTATGGTGGTGAACATTTGTTGCATGCCAACATGGACATTGATGTTTTCGCGAAGAAATCACAAAAGATTAGCTTGACGGTAAAAGTAAACAAAGAAGAAATCGAAAAAGGTTATAACATAACTGGGCACACGGAATTAGTTAGCCGAGGACAGCAATTGAAGGTTGATCTTAAAGACCATCTTGCTATTTCATCCAACAACATTGGATTCGGCTACATCTTCTCCTATACCGATGAACATCAAAAGCCAAAAAGTGTTCTCGCCCTATTCTCTGCGTCTCATGATCAAGCTCATCTCTTAGTAACGACTCCTAATGAAGAACTTATCAGATCCGATGTAAAATTGGAATTATCAAAAAATTCGCAAAAACTGAATGCAGAGACCACTGTTTTGAATCAGAAGCCTCTCGTGATTACTCTCGAATCTCAAGACTTCAATAGCTTCAAATATCTTCAATACCAAAAGGGTGAGTTAAAAATAATTATGAAGACGAGATGTCTTCTTTATTTTATTGTTGAGTTGGATGTTAAGATGTTGATATGAACGATATGGTGTTATTCGCATGAACAGGAAGTCCCGACAAAATTACTGCTAATGGTCGCATTGTACTCGGTCAACTGGCCGAAGTTCATGCCGATGTTCACAAAGACGGCGAAAAGAAGAACTTATTCTCTGCCTTAATACACTTGGATGATAGCAAATTCCTAAAATCTGATTTTAATTATAATAAGGAAAACATAGAAAGCGTAATCGTGAGTACATCTATACATTCATATATTTTGTTATAATTATTTTTCTATTTATTTCTTTTATCACATATGTATTTTGGAATACGATTTAAATTAATTTATACGTTGTCTGTATTTAGAAAAGCGAACAAAAACTGATTACTGAAGTTGCGAAACAACTTAAAGACGTTTCCAATGAAGTTGGTAACGAGATAGTAACCGAACTTAAAGATTTCTTCGGACACTTAAATAAGGCTCAACCAAATTTCGCGCCTCTTATCGAATATTACTCCAAAGAATTAAGCAAATTGAATACCGAACTTAACACTGATCAGACTCTTCAAGAAATTTCAACACTTTTGTAAGTAGATTTGTACTTCACAAACGTCATTATAAAAAGAAGGTTTATACGAATTAACAAGTTCTCTGTTACGTGCCATTTTCCCAATAGCATAACATTAAAACTCATTTCTATGCCAACTGTTATTTTGTTTGTTGACAAGAGTTGTTTTATCTCTAACATAATCACAATCTTTTATGATATTCTCTTTTAGAAAAGAACGATTTGCCGCTGCCATTTTGGCCATTTCTGAACATATAAAACAACTTAACGTGCAATTGCAGGAATTGCAAAAACAATATAATGAAATTGTAGCGAAAATGATGGAAGTATTCCAGCAGATCTATCCTCAATTGAAGGAATCCTTTAACAAACTCCTCGAGCTTGATATACAAATTCTTAAATTAATTGGAGACTTAGTGAGTACCTATGTAAAAGCTCTTCTGAACCTGATCAATGCACATCAAAAAGAACTGAAACAGATACTCGATACTGTAACGGAACTCACGCAAGACATTGCCAAAGTTTTACTCGACACTGCTGAGAAAATCAGGAAATACGTTCAGGAATCCGTGACAACAATAGTGAATCAAGCCAAGGCTTTACCTATCTACGACACTCTTAAGAAAATCTACCATAATGTTTTAAATGCCCAAATATCAGATTCGATTATTGGTTCTATTGAAGATATTTGTAAGGGGATTAAGCCAATCCTACCAACGCAAGAATTGCAAGAATTCTTCCAAACCGTTTATGATTACTTATTGAAACATTTGAAGCATCAACAGGTATGCTTCCTCTCCTTCTTCTGTCACACAAACGCATACACACACCCGTATTTTTTTTCTTCTTCTTTGTCATATTTATAATTCTATATAATACCAAAACCCGTATATATGTGACACTCTTTTATTCATAATTCACTTTTCTTTTCCAGCCCGATGATGTAAATGAGATAAAAACAATTTATACTCGTGCCATTTCCGCTCTAAAATCCATCGTGGAACTTCTTCATTCAAATACAAACCTGATGAATCTACCTAATTTCTTTGAAACAAGATTACCCTTTAGTTTTGGCAGTTTGCCCATTATTCCTAGTATACCTACGCTAAAGCTCTCGATTCTAAATCTTTGGAGTCAGAAAGATCTGCCAAGTCCTTTTGAAGTTTATCGCAGATACAAGTAAGCGAAAAACACTATCTCACTAAATCCATCAGTTATCAAAATCATATTGTTATCAACTAAATATGATTTGTGGTGTAATTGATTCAATATGATTTTTCTTAGACCTACTGCACATTTAAGTGACATCGTTCCACCCTTCAGCAAGGTCGGTATAATTATCGACGGAGGATATGTCTTTACGTTCGATGGAAAGTATCTCGCCTTGCCAGGAAGTTGCAGTTACATTTTAGCACAAGATATACAGGATGGTAATTTTTCGGTAGTCGCAAACTTGCAAAATGGAAATCTTATAAGTATTACGATTACCGAGCCTAAAGAGAGCATGACCATTACCAAAGATGGAAACGTAAGTTATTTAACATGTAGCAGTGTCGAAAGAAAACAAGAATTTGAATAAGAAACTCAAAGAATCTTATGGTTTTCAACGATTCTTATAATTTTCAGCTATTGGTCAATAATAAACCCGCCGATTATCCAGCCAGCACGAAAAATTTGCACGCATACTTAGTTAACCCATTGAAGAACATTAAATCCGATTATGGCGTTCACTTGATCTGCAGCGAAGGACCATTGTCGTGTGCACTACGTGTCTCAGGATTCTACATAGGCAAATTACGTGGACTCTTTGGCGACGCCAACAACGAGCCGTACGACGACTATACCTTACCGTCCGGAAAGGTATGCAATAAAGCAACTTTTACAATACAAAACTGAATAATAATATTGATAAACGAAATATTTTTAGTTAAAGAGACAAATATTCATTAACAAGCAAATTTCAGATTACCGAAGACGCGACTGAATTCGGCAATGCGTATAAACTGAAGACCGACTGTCCTGCTGCGACTGCTGTACAATTTGACAGTTCACAGCCACGCGTACCTGTCTGTACGGAATACTTCACCAGCTCGAATTCACCATTAAGGTATGTACTTCGTCATAATAAAATTACTAAATCTTATTCGTAGAATAACATGACTTCTATCGAGAAAAAACATGGTTCTAGAAACAATAACTAATAGCCAAATAACGAATGATAAAGTACAATTTAATATGCAATTTAATGTGTTCGAGAATGCACTCGCCTCACTTTTTCGAAAATTACAAAAAAATAATTATATATTTAATACAGCTGTTAAAAAATGAAAGAAAAAAGGAAAATTAGATTTTTTCTCTCTTACAATATTTTTCAAACACTTTTGACATGTAAAATTGGATCGTGAACTTAGAAAAAATTGATATTTTAGCCCCTGCTTTAAATACGTGGATCCGGCTCCATACCGCCAAGCCTGCGATCATTATACAAAAAGCAATAAAGAAGGACAGTGCTTGTTCTCACTCGTGTATTATGGGATGTGTACGGAACATCGTGCCCCTCGTATCAGTATTCCTTCTAGTTGCAGTAAGTTTTTATTATTTATACTCCTTTTCTCTCATTAAGTATAATATTACAATGCACATCTCTGTCGCTTCCATTCTCTTAGTATATTTTTGTTGGTTTTATCGTTTAATTTTTTACTAATTATAGAAATCATTTACGATTTGGAATACACATTGTATATTAAAGTAACAATACACGTCATTCTAAATTCTTAAATCCATTTAACATTCTTTTTTACTTTAGCAAAATGCACTGTCGGCCAGAACACTATCGCTGTCGGCGATTCTTTCAGCGTTAAGATACCGAACAAGGAAGTCGATATTGTTTTTGTAGTTGAACAAGAAGTACAAAACCAGAAAATTTTCAAGGAACTTATCTCTACTCTAATGGCCGAATTGAGAGAAGAATTAAAACAACACGGTATAACGTAAGTATCGCAAATAAGGGTCAACTTCAGACAATTCTTTCATATAATTTGCTTAGCAATTTTTACGCGTAGAAAAGGAAACAAACGCGATTAATAAATGAAAATGTAACGATTAATTTAATGATAGGGATACCCATATCGGTCTGATTGGATTTGGTGAACACATGAAATGGCCACAACATTACACGAGTGGTGGTAGTCTTAATATCCAAGGTGAAGTAAAGAATATGAAATTTGATGGAAAGTATACACCCGTGACACTTCAGGTAATAAAATGAAAAATATGTTTTCTAAGCTAATAAATTATACACGCAAAATAATAATTATACCCGAAAAGATTATGACTATAATTATAAAGGAATTTCCTTTTCCTGTGGAAAAGAAAAATATACATAAACATTTAATCGTAAAGAATATTATCCCTCTTTTACATCGAATTTTTTAACGTTCTGATTCGAAGGAGGCTAAAGATGGTAATACAGAGACGAAGTTGGAATACCTTCAACATAAACTGAATGTTGAATTGAGTAATTTCCACTTAACCGATGCTTTCAAGGAAATTATAAATTATCCCTTCAGACCTGCTGCGGCAAAGGCTGTCATCAGTGTACTCGCAACTTCTTGCGAAAAGAGTGTTTTCCCTGTGTCGGTAAGTTTGATTAACTATAAATATATAAATATTCGTAAAAAGTAGCAAGTTGCCAATCTTCCAGCATCGATCAGCCGTTCATGATAATTTTCAAATCTCGATCATTTTTAACTATTATTTTTAATAACGTATCTCTATTATTTTGTTAAAAGAAATAACCGAGCGAATGGAAATAACACATATACACACATTGACACCTGAACCACTGTTCTTATTATCATTAACTTTATTATCCTTATTATCATAATTAACTTTATCCAAAACTACAAAAATATGCAATATTTTCTTTACAGTTACAGTATTTACGTATACTTTTGGCACTAAAACATTATCGGGATCATGGACTCACTTATTATCATATATACTTTCCGAATGACATACTGGTATCAGGTAAACCGCAAAAGAACATCGTCGGTTACGACAAGGAAGTCGCATATACTTTTGCCGATAGCAAGGAGAAGCCGCTCCATGGTAGTAGCGAAATAAAAGAAAACATGGTACTGTCGAAGCACGATAATTGCGCCGAGTTTGCCTTAACTGTAAGTAAAAACTTTAATCACATTTTTCGCTTTGTTTGTTCTTTTAAGATATTCTACATTACATCAATTTTTACAATGAATAAGCTAGAGAGGGAACACTTAACAAAATTATTAAACTTAGATTGAAAAATTTTAAAACAGAAAACTTCTTTACTGATTGTTCCATTATAATTTATCCACTGTTTAATACTATCTACTGTTCCTTCTTTTTTCACTACATTATTCACTCCTTTTATAACAAATGAAGCATAATGACTACGAACAATGATCATGATCTACTGTATCATATATTTTTAGACTGGTGGTGCAGCTTTTAGTTCAAACAATTTCTTGGATGCCAAACCCAATCAAAAGAAACAATTCATTCAAGTAGCCACAAGAAAAATAGTCAACAAGTTTATAAATACCGAGATCCAAGAAGATTGCTTATGTGAGCAATATCATGGTATAATCGGACGATCACATTGCAAGATTGTAAATAGAAGGGAAAAGTAGTCTGTGGTGGTACGTAAAAGAAATTAAATTATGCAAAGAGATCGTGTGAAAATATAAATATATGATTTTTTCGTCAAGGAGATACCTAATCAACCAAATAAAATAAATCAAAACTGTTCATCTAATTTTTGTTATAGAGGCACGCAAAAGACGGAGCGAAAGCCTAAACCACTCGAACTGTCACACACAGGCTATAATTACTAACTAATTAAGTGTAATGTATTTTTTACTAAGAGAGGTTACAATTGTATTTTCTTGGTAAAACATAAGTTCACTATTCACGTTAATTTTATAAAAAAAAA
>JAITYT010000052.1:1731686-1754409 GCA_025433975.1 Liostenogaster flavolineata
GTTATACATATATATGTATATTTTCATACATGCACACACATATACGTATACATTATACCGCATCTTAAAGCAGACTTATGTTAAATGTTTTCATGTACAACGCATTTTCTTATTACTTATGAACATATTATACTACGTGTAAACAAGAAACAAAAGTATAAGCGATTTTTTTTTCTACATATTTATTAGTAAAAATCATCACTCTGTACGTTGTTGCGAGCATAGCAAATATATACATTAAGTCTTATAATGTTTACAAACATCGATTATTTTAATAAATCGACGTACACATAAATTCCTTGGTAGATAATGCATTTGTAATTTAAGATCGTACGTCAAGGCGAAATTATTTTTTAAATTCGTACAATGTAATTATTAAGACTCTTACCTTTAGAGCTTTTATCTTGGTTATTCTACAAGTTTTTCGAGAATAATTCGTAACTTTCGTAAGCTTCTATAGCCAATGTTTTTTTTTCGTTCCAAAATTTCGTGTAATTTCTCGCAAATATCGTCGATTGATTGATCAAGATCATTCGTACAGAGGCTTACGCTATCATTAACACAAATATTGTTCTCGAATGCATTGTTACTCTCTGTTCTCGGTATTTTTTCATCCCTTTTAATATCGTTGGAACGTAAGCAAGTGTGCTTTATGAGGCCGACATCCGACGTGTTTCGCGTCACTATGTAACAAAAATAAGACTCGATACTAGGAAAATCCTGCAAGTTATAATACTCCGCGGAAGACAAATACGCTGATACAAAGTTGTTAATCGTTGATTTCTTCGACACAGCACTCGCCAATCTTGCAATAAGATCATCATTGGTGCATCTCTGTGCAATATGATCAAAAGATTCCAGACTCTCTTGGCGTACCCACGGATTTTCATCTTCTAATAGACTACAATTAAGTTCTGCCAATGCGCATGACGTTCTAACATCACATTCTTCGAACTGATTTACTACATTCCTCAAATAGTACGATATCTGAATTTTTGCATAAGGCATAACGTACAAAGATGACATAGCAATCGATCTTAATATCTGAAAACAAAAAAAAATAAAATTTAAAAAATATCGTATTCATACTTTATATCTTGAGTTTTCAAATCTAAATGAAATCTTTAAAATATTATAATATTTTTAATTATTTATGATAATGAAATAGCTCTGTTATACTTCTTAATGCAATAATATTATATTAATAGAATCAGTCAGTGTTATTGACTGAAACAAATATTTCTGAAAAAAGATATATTCTAAAGAAAGGGTTTTCTCATTAAAAGAAATTGAATTTCAAAAAAGCTTATATTACCATTATATAAGTTTCATTAGAAAAATTTTTAGCTTGAGATCCATTTAGAAGAATTACACTAAGATCCGATAATATACGTAAAGATCTATCATCACAATTTTCTATGGTAATGGCTATAAAATTCCACAGCTTTGCCAAGGTCTCAACAGCTTCTTTTTCTTCCGAGTCACTAAATATTCCGACCATGGGCAATAGTTTTATCTATGATAATTTAAAAAATGATGCAAACAAAATTATTGTGGAATTTATAGTAACGTGTTATTCACATCATTGTAAATGTAACTACTTGATTCTCACCAACTGCATCCAATATTGAGCGTTGGGTTGACGATATAAATTAGCAAAAATATTTGAAATATTACTGATATCGCAGATTATACGTCTATGTAAGAACTGTTGTGTTTCATTTGGTAAAAAATGTACATAGGCCATCCAAAAACGTGCATCTACATCGTTTAAAGATTCGACCACGATTGTGTGTCTTGTATTCTCAGGCAATAAGGCGTAAAGTCTTCTAATCAAGTTCTTGATTCTGATCACTCCTTGATTGTTACTCCGACTCGACAAACTAACGTAAACTTTCATTAAATATTTCACGTGGTGAGTGCATAAATTTGTAGGAACATACCTATAAAAAGATTATATCGAATATGCAGGAGCAAATGTATTTATACATTGTCCAATGACAATATTATGACCTCTTAATCAGATGAACGTCTATTAAAACAATTAATCAGGACCGTAGCCAATTGTTTATCAATTTACCTTACAAGTAAACAATAAAGCTACCCAAAAGAAAAATTTAAAACAACTACACAATGCACACTTATCCATTAAACATCGGAAAGGTGGATATTCTGAATAATAGACAGTTGGTCATAATAATGTGGCTGGATCTTATTTATACATAGTTGAAGTATATGTGTACTAACCGGCCTATGAAACACCATACATCAGAGCTTAATAAAGAATTCCAGAATTGATTACTCAATAGATTCTTAAGCAAGAGTCGCTCGACATTATTAAAACTATCTGAAGGTACATAACAAACTATTTTGCATATTGATATCAAAGTCACTTCATATAACTTTGACGGTTCTCCATCTAAATTGTATATGCCAAATAGCTGTAACTTTCCGATGCAGAGCTCCTTTTGTACTTTGCAGAAATATTATGGAATTTTTAAAAAACTTACTTCATGAATCTTGATGAAAAGTTATAAAAATCTATAGAATATTAGTAAATATTGAAAATCTATAAAGTCGAATTGCTTTGATCTATTTTGATATAGAAATTGAAAATCGATAAAATTAAAAGCACTTAATAATGATAGTTAAATAAATATTTAGTGACATTTTCTATCATAAAAACGTAAATGTGTATATATATATATAACAATTCGATAATCACTTACAATAATTTAAATTTTCAAATGAAACATCAAGAATAGATTTCGTATTCGATATCCATTTACAACGTTCTTCTTTTGATACAACAATTAACATTTTCATAATTGTAAGAGTTAACAAGTGATAATACAATCTATCAATATTTCTTTGATTTCCATATTCAAAGTAAATCTGAATGACATAAAACATACGAATTATAGGCAAATACCAATGATTAAAATAAATCGATTCTTATATTATAACACAAACCTGCATAAAATTGTCATTCTTGAAAATAACATTTAATAGAGATTCTGTTATATTTAAAATATGAGGATTCATAGTTTCAATTATTTTGTTGTGCGATTGTAGATTAAAAGAATAAAATCTGTACAAATAATTACAAATAAAGTAAAATATCTATTTGTCATCGGTCGAAAATGTGAAAAATTCTATTACCCATGTAATCTTAACAAAAGTTCAAACAACACAAGAAGAATATCATTATTTAAGAATTTTAAATATGCAACTGACAGCTTAACAATATGCTTCAATATCATGATAATGCCTTTTATCACTCTTTCTTCAACATTTTCGTATGATTCCTAAAACATTTATTATAAAAAACGATTAAGATGAAATAAAAAATACAATTTACTTTGTATGCGCTCAGATTTACAGAATTTATATAACTATTTCTTTACAATAAATTAACTATTTATTTTTTCTATTTCAAACTTGTTATAAAATTCCTATATGTTATTTTTGATATTTAAAACAATAAATACCTGAATCATTAACACTATTGAAGACGTCTCTTTTATAACATATTGTAAGGGCAATGTGACACTTTTTGCTGAAAATTCCTTAATATTTTCTCTGTAAGTTATTGCCAGCTTACCAAAACATGCTAATGTTCCCACAAATGTTTTTAAATCCATTCCATTTGCTCTTGCAGCAATGATTCCAATTACTTCAATAACTAATAATAAGATTTTCATTATTAAAGTAATATTATACCATACTGTATAAATCATAATATTAAAGTATAATTAGGTGGAGACCTTTTACTAACAATTGCATCTCAGATACATTGTTTACATCAAAGACGATTATACCATCCAAACTGACTAAGAATAATTTCAAAACCTCATTTGCACTACAAAAAAGATGTGTTAAATCTGCTGTTAGATCGCTAAAAAAGCTTCCGTAAGACTGCATGCTGAAAAATAATTTCAACATTACTATTTATTTCTTTTCTGACTTTATTACGCATATATCCTCAATATAATTCAAGTTAACTATATAATACACGTTACCTGATTTTACAATGATCAAAAATCAATTTTATAGATTCAGGTAAAATATCAGGTATTGATTTAATACATATAACTGGAACATTATGAAGATTTATTATAAAATCCATAGATTTTTTATAAAGATCCAAGATGCTCTTGCAATGAAATAATTTTTCTTTCACAGTACTTATAACGTTCTCTGATATAGCATTCCCTAGGGTGGTATTGATTTCTCTTATAACCTTTTAAATATAATCATTCAATTATTCTTATACTATTTAAAAATTATTAAACTAAACCATTGTATTATTTAATATATCTTAAAATATTTCCATTTACATATATATATATATATGTGACAATATGAAGTGTATTTTATATAATTACCCGATTTAAGGTACGATGTGCTACAGGTAAAATTTGACTAAAAACTTTTTCATCTAAAAATTCTAGAGCGTACACAGAAAAACATTCTTCCAATGCATTTAGCAGTACTTCTGGTTGAAACCCTGAATGAACATTTTCTAATACCATGTGCAAAAATAGGATGTAAAGAAAAATATATCACAACAGCTTATTTTTATATAAGTATCATTGTCTTAATTTATCTAATGTTAAATACTTTCTTAAAGGATATCTTTAAATTTGATACACAATCTTTCTTCTTGACATTCATCGTAATAGAATCAATAGAATTATCAAACATATTAGTATTTTTGCTTTGACTCGTCATTTCTTCAAGAAAAAGTTTCTGTAAAAATTAAATAATAAAAATATCGGAAAATACTGTAAAAACATCGACGTAATTATTTTTTTATTTCAATTCTCTTTCTAAATCATAGATACATTGCATTATTTATTAAATATGGAAAATTTTTTACGATTTCTAATAAAAAAGAACTAATAGGTTATATACAAAAAATATCCTACGTGTTTCCAGAGCACACCTGTTTTTAAAGATTTTCAGACTTTATATTAATGAAAATACTAATTATGCTAAAAAAACATACTCAATAATTTCTAACTTACCAAATACTATTATCACAAAGTAACATAAATTTACAAATTTGCCGATATGTCATACATTCAAATTACTATTTACTACTTTCGAATCTTAATACAGAAAAATGATAATAGATCGCAGCACTTCATAAAAACAGCTGTAAAGAGGTTTGACTAAGAATTCAAACACAGATAAATATAAAACTTAAATCGTGGAAGCAATCGCAATGGTTCGTAATAAAAATTCAGTATTTTTAAATATTAATACTATAAATTTTAACAGTTTACTGACAACAATTTTTCAAAGTATATTCAACGAAAAAATACACATTTATGTACAATAGAAACATATGTACACTGCAAAAACAATTTCATTAAAAATGTTTACTTTAAGCCAATGTATTTGATTAACAGAAAGAATAGATAATCAAATTCATATAAATTATAAATTAACTAATAAGATTATATTAAAGTATAATATATGTAAGTTTTCATTATTAATAAATTGATTATTTCTATTACAATAAATTCAAACTTTATATACTATAAACAATCAAATTAGCAAAAATTTACCATAAGAAATAATTGTTGATCTATAGAAAGAAATTATAAATTGTTCGAATTTTACAATATTCATACATATTTGAATATCCTTATGTGCGTGTATATACAAACGTATATATGTATATATATGTATGTATATATGTATATATATGTATATATATATGTATGTATATATGTATACATATATCAATGATTTATAATATGTAATTCTTGTACAAAAATTATATATCGATAAATTGAATTTATCAACTTTCAAAAATCATTTTAAATAAATGTTGATGTCTACTTTCCGCTTTTCATGTCTGCAATTGAAAAATTTGTTTCGCAATATTTATAAGTTCTTTAAAAGTTAATTAAAACTTCTTAGAAATATTATAGAGCAATGTTCTTTCAAATATTTAAGCATAATAATAAATAATACTCGACAGAAAATTTAGAATTGAAATATAATTTCATTTGAAAGTATATGGAATAAAATTTTACTTTTTATATAAGATTCATAGACATTTTCGTATCGTATATACACCTGAATTATATGAAACTATAGTTACGGCAATGTTTAAATAAAAAATATTATTTAAGATTTGATGGTTGTGATCCACATAATGATATTTCCCTCGAAATAATAAAAATACTTACAATTTATAATTGCTATAGATTCCGCGAGTAGATGAATAACGGAAATATCGTTCACTATTCAGACAATTTGACGGCTACTAAATGTAATTAAGAACTTATGCTCTAATCACCTTAATCACCAACCTTTATCCAATTACGTAACGCCTATACACGCGAATGAATTTGAACATAAAAGACAGCACCTTTCGCGTAAATGATAACTTATCATTTACAGTAACGATATTATTATAAAAAACAATTAACATTTATTTTTTCATGATTTAACAACTCCTTATTCGATTACATTTATATAAATAAATATTTATATAATTTTGTAATTCATTGTCAATTTCATGTATCTATAACATGTAAATTGTAGTCAAGTAATATGTAGTGTACGGACATTTTTCTTTTTTACATTAAAAGATGATAACACTGACATAGTTTTTAAATAAAAACAAATTTTATCAGATAATATGTTATTGTTATATATAATTATTTTTATCAATCTATATTTAAGATCGTCTAGTTCGTTCACAAAATCAATGTATAACATTGTACCATTCGTAAAAACGTTCAAGCATGAACATATAATATATTTCAAGCTTGCGTGCCATGCAAAATGCTCGCGTGCCACTCGTGACATGGATGGCTTGAGTTGGCCATCTGTACCCCAGTGAAAATAGCTCTATATCTTTTGTTAATAAATAAATAAAAAAGCACGATATATGACAATATTATACTATTGGCATATTTTTAATTACTTTTCATTAATTGTAAAAACATCAGAAATAAAGAAAAACAGGAAACGTAAGAAGTTACTTTGATATAATATCATAAAAAGTATTTTTTAATTCTCGCTTAAAATCGATTACATTTTAAAAATGAATTTAAGTATTCGTAAATGAAAGTAAGGAAATAGATACAAAATTTAATACCAATAAGGGTTAAAACCAATCATATGATGTAATATTGAAATCGCAAGAATGAGGAACGCGAATTCATATAATAGGTGATGTCATGGCAACTATAGACAACAAGCTGCTAGATGATAGATATAGTTTTGATCAATAAAACCGAATGACCGCTTCTGGTTTAAATTTGACATCGTTATCTTAATAATCAAAAATAAATTATTAAAACTTTAAAGTCTGTAATGTCATATCCTTACATTCCATAAAATTATATATTTTTATTTACGTCATTAATAGCAAAAACCATATTGTGTAAATATAAAAATAATGTGCACGTACGAAAAAATCAATAGAAAAGCATACATAACAGAACAGTTTAAATAAAACTCTGAGAAATACTTATTTTATTAAATTTATATATTAGTTACGTGAACATACAACAGAAAAAAATAAATTCGTCATTTACCCTTTCATGTATTTTGTATAATTTTTTTGAAGTATCAGTCTATATAAGAGCCAATTTATGAGTTCGAACACCTCAGCAGTAAACTAATCAATAGGAGTCTGTTCGCGCTCTGAAACAGTCCACCGACCGCTGCGTCAATATACAGATAATGTACTGCTGTGTAGATCGTAAATGAAAATGAAGTTATTAAATCTTATCTTTTCAAATTCTTAATTTCCCTACAAAACATATTTCATAACTCTTTCATAAATCCATGCCTTAGCATAAAATTGTTTTTGTAACAAATAAAATATATCGTAAAACGAATTCTTCGATATTTGCTTACGTATAACATAAAACTGTTTTGTTGTTTCAACTAACGTAAGATTGGATACTGTTTCGTTTAAAATGATTTCCAAGACAAAAACCTAATGAAAGGACGGAAGGTATAGGTATATATTTTAACTATATTTAGTACCCTAAGTAGTATCCTAACATAATATTTCCTTCTATAAAGCGCTACTTGATTTATTATTCAAGTATCATCGATGTAATATACACGCAGTACGCATCATACCAAGCATTTATTACTATATCGGTAGCTGAATGAAGTTCCAAGTAGTGCATGTACACACGGGGAAAACCGATGAACGAAGTAATCCCTCTGCCTTTACTAGCCCAACCCTTCTTTAACTCGCATTCTTTCTTCTCTTTCGTGAGTCATCGAAGAGAGAGAATACCAGCGCTGAAAATGCGCACGATTTTTGAAACTTTACAGATCAATGATATCGACGAGTAATGCAACTTTAGACGGTTGCTAGCGTGCAGTGACGATACCACTTGCTCGGAATAGAAAAATGCAATGTACCGTTCGACCACCCTTCCTCTCGTTGTCGACGAGGAAGGTAGTAGCAACAGTGGTAACTAGTGTGTTAAGTCACTGGCACAGCGGTAGTAGTGAAGAATCATGGCAGAGGGCAATGGATGAAACTCGTCAGTCGGCATTCGATCGTGCCGTCAACACGATGCGAAGATTCGATCATATCCTTTATTTGATTCAGATCAAAGATTGTTAATTAATGCGCGAAGGAATAACGTACTCTAATAAATTATATGAGCAATAAGGATGATTTAATTTACACCAAAAACCTTCTTCCTAAGTTTAACCGATTTTCATTTTCGCGCGCGCGTTCGGTCAATATTATTTATTAATTTTGATATTTGTCGCCGCGTATTTATTACTAGATCGAGAAGAAATTTTATTTTAACAAGAAGAATCTATCTTAAATCATTTATATCGAGTGATTTCATATTATAATTCTACGTTTCTCTATTCTTCTAACGGTTTAGTATGCACGGTAAGTATATAGCCGAATGAAGATATTTCAAATAGCGCCGAGGATCTTTGTTAAACTGGAAAAGTTTAATTTCTGTACTGAATAAGAATTCAAATAGAAAAATAAAGTTTTTATTTTTTTTGTCAGCATATTTAAAGCAATAAAATATATTGATTATTTTTTTATGCTGATTTTATATTAATTACATTCTTCTTACCTACAATTCTTCAATGAAATTAATTTCCTAAAATTCAAAGTACATCGAAATACGAAGTAAGAAAACATAGCCTGGTTTCCGTTAACTCTTTCATAAATATCTTGGATCTATACATAGTATAAGTGAAATATATGATCGACATTTATATGTTTCGATTGAAGACTTCTTAACTCTTAATGTTTTAAGATCTTTTATAGCATATCATTTTAACTCTGCGGAAGCATCTCCAGAATGTCCGAATCTCGCAGAACTGTTAAACCAATCAGACAGCTCTCCTTGCCACAACCCGTATTACGTCGCCAGCAAATTAGACGACAAAGATCAACGGAAGACGAGAAAACCTTACGGATCCATGCGGATTCCGGCGCATGCGGAAGGCATGGCGGGAGCGCTAGATCAAAACTGGAAAGACCGAAGGTTTGATATTATCTTCGTGCGAGTTATCAACTTTAACTATATCGATATCGATTTTTATGGGTGAAAGGCATTAACGTTTCTGAAATGTAAACATATTTAGGCACGATTGGCGTGGAGTGAACAATGCCATGGTAATAACAACATAGAAAAAGTGGAAATAGTAGCAAGACAAATTTCTGGAAAGTCAAAGCCAACGCCGAAAAAAACTAATAAAATATTTGCTGGAAATGACGAGAAAGCAACGATCCTTTATTCTAGACAGCAGCTAACCGAAAGACTAAGACTCGCCTGGAAACATCGCGAAGAGAATAAAGCCAATATTGACATTTTTTTGGCACATACTGGAATTGAGGACCGATGCGAATCGGAATCATCGAATAATGCTGCTAATGTAGAACCTTTAACGCCTCTTTCCGTAAACGAAATACATGAATCGGAAAAGAGTCAATTTTATAAATTAGAATCTCAGAAAAATATTGTAACGAGTAATTCAAACAATACGGTAAATGAAATTGTTAATGTAAAAAAAGATGGCTGTGTGAAAACGGTAGTAGATATGACACAAGATACGAGTGAAAAGTATGGATCGGAAAATATTGAGATAGTTGAAGCATCCTTTAAAACTGAGAATACCATATGTACAGTAAAGGAAAATACATTACTTAAAGACAAAAATGATATATCCAAGACAATTGCAAAGATGGCGGTACAAGAAAATAATAATCGTAAAGAAGAAAATCAACAAGTGGAGGTATGAATTATACACATTAATATTAAAAATATGTTTTAATATATAAATCTTTTTCAAATTCAATAAAACACAAATGTTCAGGATAGTTCGATCGAAGATACAATGAAGCCTTGTGTGACTGAGGACTATACAAGCAGAGATTACAAAATAATAAAATTTCCATCAATTAAGTCTGATAATGTTGTAAATGAAGCAAACATTATTAAAATAAAGAATAGTTTATGTTCCGCAAAACAAAAACGTGCACATTTCCGCAATCGCGAAAATTATGCGTTTCTTTATCCTGGGCAACATCAAACAACGACGAGACCTACAATGACTTCTGGTATTCAAACCTTTAGATGCAGTTCAGCAATTGATAAAATTGCACCCACAAAGAAAATACTAGAAACTACATCAGAAAGAAGTGGATTTGAGAATATTGAAAATATCACAAAGGCAACGGAAATCCAAAATAATGACCGCAAACCGAGGAGCAATTCTGCACCTTTACAACGACATTCTGTTTCTTCTTCCATTTCTCGCGTTCAAGTGAACATTGTAATAGATACTCCTTGCACTTTTACATCCCAAAAAAAAGTAATCGATGGAAGCCATGATAAATTAAAAAATGATAATAAATACGTTAATTCAAGTAAAATCAGCGAAACTCAATTCAAGGTAAAATTTCAATTGAGATAAGAATATTTATTCTTCGAATTGTCTAAGTTGATTTACTCTGCCTTTAGGTTTCGTGTGGTCGGCCGCTAAGATCAACGCTAACAAAGAAACGTTCTAAAAGCTGCAAAAGGCAGTTTTGTTCATTAGGATTATCCTGCAAAGATGAGCATTGTACAGCGCATCGAGAACGTAGTAGCGCATCTGGAAAAAATGCGACTGATGCGAAATTCAACGAAGTTATTACTATGGTATCTTTAGTCAGTTCGGCTGATAGCGATAGCGATGATCAAATTATACCGGATGGAGATAAATTGATCAACGAATTGCGTGAAAAATTACCTACTACTCCGATCATTAAATCTTCGATGAGCGCAATTTTCAATGGCGCCAAAAAGCCCGTTAAGACAGGTAAGTTCACACATCGATTTTATAACAATAAAATTTTTTCGATATTTTTAGTTCTAAAATTATTCTTTGAAAAAGTATATGAGTAAAAAATGAATCAGTAACAACTTGATAAAAATATGTTTACCATTAAATCGAACTATGTTATCCTTAAAATTATTGCATTAGTATTAAATGATGTGATTCAGACGATATCTTACTTGGTTCGATTTATCTATAAATTCGTAAGTTTACGTACTACGAAACATTACTTCTGACAGTCGCCGATGAAACTTGGATACGTATTCATTAACACGCGAGTGCGACTACGCGAAGAGGCGTAGAATGATAATTGAGCGAATAAATTATGAAGAACACGAGACACGCGAATGGCGCGTACCACGAATAATTTTAAAGTACCAAATAACCACTTTTCTTTCAGATAAACATTATTTTTTCTTTAAAAAAGATAAGAAACTCAACAGTCCGATAAAAAATACTTTCATCTGATCGAATTCCTTTTGAGTCGCGATAAATTATTTGCATTATTTAGACACAAATATATTCTATACATTTTTAATCGAGACAATATCAATGTTAGCTGAAAAGAGACAACAATAAGCACTCTTCGAAACATGCTATCTGCTATCTACTTTCTTCGTATTGTGCTACTAATCGATCGAACACGTTAAATCGACCAAACTTTTCGCCTCTCCTGTTACGCCCCATACCCTCAAATGAAATATCTCATTGAAACTCGAAGTGGAATCTGACCGTAATAATAACATTGCATTAACTGTTAATGCGGCAAGATGTTCTTAGCCTGATGCGTTCCGAATCACAACTCGATTGTGAGAGCGATCTTGAAAATGATCACGTTAAAGTATATGCTTCACGCATGCATTAAACATTTAATTCGTAATAAAATGAAATTCAATTACAAGGATAAAATTTATTTCAGAAGATCATTATTACAAAATGTTAACTCGAATCTATAAATATACGAGATTAATTATTTAGTTTCCTTTAATATAAAAAAAAAAAATGAAGAAGTCGAATAGTCCCGAGTGTCGAAGTACACCTTTCAATATCGCAATCGCAGAGTTACCTCGATTGAATAAATAAAATTATATAACGTGTCTCTTAGTTTCTTTTCAAAGGGATTCATTTGATGAAAATTTTGCACAATCACAATCCAAAACAAAAGAAGAAAAAATAACTTCGCGACCAAATTACGCAGTGATTAATAATCTCGGAAATACCGAGAAATATCACATGAACGAGAGAACGATCCTTTGGAAAATAAACGATGCCAATTTACCTGTACCTGTGGTTCCGGTGAATCGCGACAAGGAGGGGACATCAGACGTTCCTCTAACTGATCACGAAATGCGGTGTCTGCCAGTGCCGATCGGGAACATTCACGATAAGAAAAGAAAACTTCAAAGAACACGCAGTACACCTTCTCTCTCGACGTAAGTTTCTTCTCCTTTGATTTTTCATAAATTTTCGCACGAGTAGTTCATTCTAAGTATCTTATTCGTGTCCTATAACAAAAAAAAACACACCATTGATTTAAACATTCATTTACCTAATAATATTAGACCGATAAGTAATATTTAATCGATATCGATATTGAAATGTGAGCCTTTAATTATCATAATTTTCCATTTCTTCAAATGACGATGAAGCTTCAGTATGGAACAGTTACGTTAAGACAATCTCGTGAGATCGAAAAATTTAATTTTCGAACATCGAACTAGTTATTTTACATGTATGAAACTAATTATTCTTATTCCTTTTTCGCAGACTATCGTTTCTTCCAAGTACATTTTTCATGAGAAGCATGATCGAATTTCTTTCCGTGTTCTAACATCATAGCCAATAAAATAAGCTCTCGATCGTACCAATCATATCGAATCACGAAGGAAACGTTTGACAAAAGATCGATCAATACACTGTAGCAATTTGCATTACAAAACTTTTTATAGACTTCGAATTGATTTCGATTGTCGGTGAAATTGTAATAAAGAAGGGAGGGGAAAAAAGTAGGACAAAATGATTAATAGCACGATTTGATAGGAGAACTCAAGAAAGTGGTACGGTCACGATCGACATCGCGTTCTAGCCTTTACATACAAATTCAAATATAATTTGATTGATATTATTTTAGTAATATTTTATGTTTCTATTATCCTTAATAGGAAATAAGTGACAGCTTGTATTGCGTTGTATTGGAATACAAATCGATACTATTTTTCGCAGTGTTCTTGAAAAACAATTGGAAGGAAGGCAACATCAATTACAAGGGATGATTATTCCTAATGAGTTCACAACACATCAAACTAAGATGGATACGAAAAATTCTCTTCTAAAAGTAAAACTAATTTTTGTAGTATTTTTAAACGCGTGATAAATCATAACAAAAATGCTGTTTCATAAATTAAATGCTGATAAACTTTTACAAGATCTGAACTTGATTACAATTAGAATTCTTGTCGAGCATCTAATATCGCTTTGATGATAAAATTTTATTTAATTTATAAAACTAATTTATTTCGTTTGCATTTACAGGATGATTCAAAATCGTCAGTACCCTCGACCGAAGGAGACACAAGTCCAGTTGTAGTAGAAAAGGAGCCACATTTTCAGACGCACAAAGAGAAGGATTGTTGGCACCTTTACAAACGAATGTGTGACAAAGGAGTCTACGTCTCCTTCGATACTGTTTTAAGGTTTTGAAATAAAATTATCCCTAAATCAAAAATGCCTTTTCATTAGAATCATACGACAATCGTAGTATATCAAAAGAGATTTCTGTATAGTAGGACACTTCAAAAAATTCTTTGACTCTTCGAACAATCATAATTTACAAATAATGTACCTCATTTGCTCGAAGATGATTTCTTACAATACAGTTTAATAATGTTGATTCACTAATGTCTGTTTCATGATTCTGCAATACGATAAAAAAATTAAGAACGTTATCATAAAAATGATGAATTCGAATCTTACAAAAAAAGCTCGTTCATTTAGCGAATCAAATGAAATTTACCATTCGTCTCAATGAAATCGTTAATTTTATTCTTACATTAAATTAAGCGAGCATTAAGATAGAATAACGTATGGAAACACGAAGCATGAAATACGTAAGAAGGAACAAAATTCTAAACTGATCTATCTTTATGGTAATGTCCGAAATTATTATTTTCATTGAAATCCGTACGTACAAGGGTGAACACGATAATCGAATTCATTATTCGATATCCATGTTCAAAGCGTCTATTATCGTTACTCTTAGAAAAATATGTTATAAACTCCAAACGATTTTTAGAAGTTACCTCGAAAGTCAATACAACGTGTCTAAACTTTATTTCAGAGGTATGCTTACACCTACGGAATATCGATTACGACAAAAAGAACTGCCGCAGAACTTCTGATAACACGAACAGGATGATCATTCGCGCGTTCGTTATTTCCATTTTATATGCATGTATGTATTATATGCACGTACACAATAATTTCCCAAGTTGAGTATAGTTGTGTGTTCACACGTAGTCATCGGTAGTGGATCCAGATATTGTCGTGGAGAGAAGGGGGGAGGGTCGATATTCGAAATAGATCTGTAAATAAATTAGTTATTGTAAGGTTAAAATTTTTCTTTTTTTCATAGATTCTTAACCAAGAAATGATTATTTACCCCCCGCCCCCTTCCCCTCCTCTACCGCTTCCTAAATACGACTCAGATGTCCATTATTACTTGTCACAGCAAAATTCAACATTTATATACGTGTATCTTACAGATCATTTTTGTACTAAATGTATAAATTATATTTATACTAAGCATCAAGCGAACGAACTTGAAGCGTCTCCTTTCCAAAGAACATCAAGAAATGACACCGACTTAGAAAGCTCGAAGTTACTCGAAATGATAATGGAAATGACGATAGTCTCAATAGATAGACAATAAACAGACTAGACACAAAATATCACACACGTACGTCTTAGAATTTGTTCCATCGCGACAAAAGCACAAGCAAGAATTACATATCCCGTTTTCCTTCGACGAATTATTCAAATAGATTTGCCGCCAAATATTGCATAGTTATGCCCCCTATGTTGTGATTTTACATTATGATTCCAAGTGAGAATTCAAAGAAAAACTCAATTGTAAAGACATTAAATATAAAACGTTAGTTAACATTGTTATATCTTATATAGTATTATCGTTTTATTACGTTGTACAATATTTATTATAATAACTTCTCCGTATGTCATTAAATTTAAAAGTTGATAAATCGTTTTAGCTATTTACTTTTTATAGAAGATCGATTGATTTATTTTAGTTTTCTTCGAAGTACTATCGAGTGAATTTTTGCTCGATAATTTGGTATCCTCTCAATGTAAAACACACAACGCACATTTAAAAAAATATATAAAATTGTATAATTCACATTATCACAAAATTTTCTTTTCGTAATTAATTACATTATGTATCAAATAGTGAAACATTAATTTTAAGTACAGCATACGTGTAAGATTAACATAGTGTAATAGAACTAGCGTGTAAATAATGTAACATCAATAAAAACCGCTTATTATAATATGGTTTGATGCTTTTTTAACTACGTATGTGTTATATTATCAGGCGCGCGCATGATGCATACGCGTGCAAGTACATAGGTCAAACACGAATGAATCCAAACCTCAAATAGAAGGGTATTCGTATACTAGCGCTTATTTATACACACAAAGCTTTTCAATCGCTTTTGATACATTTAAACATGAAGAAGATAAAAGAAACATCGAAAAATTAATTTCATCAATTTGAACGTGCGTCATCGAAGCATTGACACATTGACAACACGTAGAGTATCGTGGTTTCCAAGAATTTGAGATGAAATCACGTGTAGCGACCTTCCATCGAAATTTATCGGCATCACTCTAACAACAACTATAACCTGTATTCATAATGATCTACTGTCATGACATATGCGATTAATAATGTCTCTGGGAAGCAAACATGGGAGCAAAGTTGCTGTCAATTACAAAGCACGTCTCGAATACAAATTATATTTGGTACGTAATTAAGGTTAATAACTAATGAACTTACATTTGTTATTTGACAATTGGTAACGATGAAACTTTTTTTACTGAGCCCTATTTATCGTATCAACTTTTGCTATTAATCAAGATCAATTGTGAAGTAACCGTTATAACGTCAATTGTAGAGTATTTGCGATAATATTGAATCTGCATATATCGAATCTTATAGATCGATATTTTCAACTAGCCTAGACTATTACGTATATTTAACAATATATAAAGATCATATTTTTTGTCTATTAATATATGCTAGGCCAGAGAAAATCCAGAACCGGTATTTGATGTTTCTGAATGTGCTCTGAAGAACGTACCACCAGGAATTTATTCATTATGTAAGGTCTTTAGAAAGACAACATTATGGATGTATTGTAATAGATTGACTTCCTTATCGGGTGGAGGTGTTCTAAGCGATTTATCATTAATTACTGTGTTGGATCTACATGGAAATGAATTTAGTACTTTACCAACTGACATAATGTGTCTTGTTTCTCTCACGGTATTATAATTTTCACTTTTAACATCTAAACAAGTAAATGTTGATTGTTTATATAATGTACAGCATTTTATACTGCAGGAACTTTATTTGCAAGAAAATCATATATGTAAACTGCCAAATGAAATAGCACATTTAAATAAGTTAATGATTCTAAATATTTCGAGAAATAATTTGAAGCAGTTACCAGAAACGATAGGAAAATTACAAAGGCTTTCGGTATTGGACATCAGTTATAACAGGTGCCTTCAAAGACTCCCCAAGTCCTTAGGCTATGTACAACGATTGGTGACATTAAATGTTGATGGATTAAATTTATCTTATCCACCGCAAGATATTTTGTGCGGTGGTACAATTGTGATTATAGCATTTTTAGCAAATGAATCTGGGATTGAATACTCTCCAGAAGATATAGTCTTGGAGGAAGATACATCTAAAGATGTAAACTCTGAAAATCCACAAACATTGTATCATAATAGAAATAATGATGTTCAGGTAATTGTAATGCTAAAGCACAGTAAAGCTTGATGTACTTGCACAATGTGTTTAATATTCGGATTTTTTTGTTTTCTAGGCATTATTGCAACAATTAAAGAAAACAAAGGCATGTGGATACTTTTATGATTTCTTAATGATTTCAGTATTGTTTTTTACTATTTATTAATATTTGTTACATGACTTGTTTCTTATTTTTCATATATCAAAAACATTTATCAAAATGTCTTCAAAAACATCTTATGATTTATATTTTATATTTATACGCTTTTTATAATTATTTAAAAATCTTTTCTTTCTATGTTTCAAATGTTAAGAACGAACATACTTTTTATAACAATTGTATTGTACTTATTGTTTAAGATAATAAAAGTGTAACAAAGTTAATTTACAGGAACAACGACAAAATGCATTAATGCAAGTAGAAGAAAATATTAAACAACAACAGAAATATGAATTTGAAGTCCAATCCTCCATAAAAGCGCACAAAGAAAAGGTACGATAAATAAGAAATACAATATCATTTATGCTCAATTATCTCTGGTGTTTTTATAGCTCTTAAAAGATTTGGCTTTACATCAAACACAGTTGGAACATGAATTAGAAAAAGTACAAAGAGAAAGGAATACTAATAGAACACGTCTGCTTTCCTATATATATAATGGTATATTATATTTATCAATACTCTCGAACATAATATTCCCCATGTTTAACAAAATAATATTTTAGAAAACATTTCTATACACTTTCTTTCTCAAGACTATTCGTATTTATTATTATATATGTTTACATTAATCACGAAATACTTTATTTTTTAGCTGAAAAAGAAGTCGACAGTGTGATTAAACAATTTCTGAGAACTAATGAGGAAGAAAGACAGAGTCAAGCTGAATTATTAGAACGAGAAACACAAGAAGAAATGCAATTATTATCTTCTTGTCATTCAGAACAATCTATGTTTCGTACAAAGGATACGCTTTGTAAGTTTCATGTGCTTTTTATATAATTATGAAAACATAGCATCTACGAAAAGTTGATATTCCTTTCTAGTGGCAATGGAGGAGTTATTGGAAGAAGAACTTTCTAGAACAAGAAAATTGCAGGAACATACAAAATATAGAAACTATGCAGCTCAATCATTACTCACTATGTTAGTAATCTATATCATTCTTTCATATATGGTATTTTATAAAAGCGTT
The DNA here is from genome assembly GCA_025433975.1 of Liostenogaster flavolineata. Taxonomy (NCBI): domain Eukaryota; kingdom Metazoa; phylum Arthropoda; class Insecta; order Hymenoptera; family Vespidae; genus Liostenogaster; species Liostenogaster flavolineata. The sequence goes on from JAITYT010000052.1 coordinate 1,750,290, forward strand.
TGTTCCTTTAATTCATGCAGTGCATATATTACAGGGAGGTGAGAAGAAACGATTATTTGTCACAAATAATACAAGATCAAGAAAAGAACAGGCAAAACCTTATTGATAGGATAAGAGAAGATGAAGTTTTGCAAAAAGCTGCTGTGACAGCTTTGTTGGAACGTAGTGATGCTCATTCATGGAGTATTGTACAGCAAGTAAATTTAGTGCAAACACAATTAGCTGCTCTTACCAATATAGAATTGGAAAGAAGAAAGTTAGAAATGAATCAACAGCTTGTAAGTAGCGAAAATAAATAATATGATTGTAATTTTCAATTTCACTTTTAAAGCATACAAAATTTTAGAATGAAATTGCTGAGAGAAGAACAGCATTGAGTGCTATTCTTGTTGATTTATTAGAACAACAACAAAACAGAAGATATCAACTTCTGGAAACTATCAATCATATTGAACAACAACGATCCATTAATGTAATTAAAGTAATATTCTTTAATAAAAATATTCATACTAATACTTCTGTAACGTTATAAATAATATGTTTTCCTTAGAATTCAAGAAGGAGCAGTCAATTTTGGTTAATGCAATATCATTCTTTAATGGAAACACGACCTCAGGGATTATTAGAAATGCTAGAACCTACGTTAGTTCGTCATGTTGCAATCGCAGGAGCATTACACTGCCTACCCTTTTTAGCTAAAGTGTCGTCGTTGTTACCAGTTGTTACTGACGAGCAATTGCAAACTGTACACAATATTCTTGCAATTTTTCTCTTATTCTATTCAATAAAAATGTTTATTAATGAAGTACATGTAACTTTATAGATTGGAATAGTCAATGAAGATGACCGTGCTGCCGTAATGATGGCAGTTGAAAATTATTTAACAGAAGTTAAATTCAACCAAAGTACACCACCTATAATGCCTTCGGCTCCACCTGAAGAAGAAGCTTCTACTAGCTGTGATAAAGAAGAACATGCTACTGTACAAAGTATTACTACTGCTGAATGTGTAATTTGTCTTGATTTACAAGTAAGTTCAATTTGTATTGAAAGCCTTATATGTAATATAGAATACTACTTTTGTTAACGCAATTTTACAATAATTACAATAAGTGAATCTTGTTTCTATTTTTATAGTGTGAAATAATTTTTCTTCCTTGTGGGCATCTCTGCTGTTGTTCAAATTGTGCAACTATGATTACATCGGATTGCCCCATGTGCAGAAGTACCATAGAACGCAAAATACGTATTTTAAATATATGAAGTACTATATGCATCTTCTTTTAAAAACTGAATATAGACCAAACATGTTTTAAGATATCAAGTACAATGTTATACATGATTAAGTTATTCAACTGATTTAAAATCAACTTTTATAGTTACAACTAAAAATATACATATATCGTATGTATACGTTGTATAAATATCTTCCATATATATTATTTGCTCAATATACAAGTTATGGCAAAGTTATAATTACAATATATCTTTTCACGTAAGTTAATTTTACAACTTATTTGCTATTAGTTGTATAATTAATTCTATTATACACATGTGCTGTATGCACAAATAATACAAACATTTATATAAAACAAGTAAAAATATTCAGCTGTAAAAGAATTTTGAATACCGATTTTATAAGCTATATATTTTTTGGCAATCTGATACTTGTGGTGTATAAATGGTTTATATCTTCCTAATACGTAACGCATTGCTTAAAATATTCAATACTTACAATTTTTATTCGATTATCAAAATAAACTGTATTTTAAATTTGTTTATAAATTTAAGTCATTGTCTAGTTTCTGTAGATACTTTCATGACTTCCTGTATGTTCGAAAGTAATACATACATTTTATTTTTAACAAGTTAAAACAAATTTATCAAAGAAGCAAAAACATTCCATTAAGCACTTTTAATTTATATGTTTTATTATAGGTATTAACGTATCTTTATACGTTAATATAATTTAATATAATTAATATACATTCTAATAAAAATATATAATCTATATACTATATTCAAATTCTTAAGTTATATAGACATTTTCATCTTAAAATTATAATCTTATAGAATCATTATTGTCATATGAAAATATAAATCGCATCAGACAAAAATTAATTATATCATATTATTTTATATATATTTCGAAAAAATAAAATGAATATGATATAAGAATTGAAAATAATAAGAATTTTCGGATAATTGATTACAAACTAAACATAATTTCACAAAATGTCACATGTTTTAAAGATAACAGTGAAATCTGTAAAATAATAAATGGTAAAAGAAATGTTTATATAACGTAAAATGGTCATTTAATAAATTCGTACATAAAAAATGATATAGTATTATTGCAAACTTATCTTGTAATCATAGCTAGATTTTATATAAAATAATTACATACACATATCAATATACGTTATGATCATATATAAAGAAAAGATATTCCTTTGACATATTTTATACATAGTCAAATGTTAATAATTACAATTTACTATGTTGCCATATTAAAATAAAATTAAAGTTTTATCCAAAAAGGTGTATTTATTTTAAAAAATTATAAATTTCGTTTTTATATCCCTTTGCAGCCTACATTTTCTCATAATTTTAAAAATTCTATTAATAGATTGGAAATAAAAATATATAAAAACAAATTTTACAGTTTGTATTTGTATTATTGTCAACTATATATTATGTACTGTAATTTACATTATTGTCTATTTTTAAATTTCTGAATTTTACGTTATAAATTAAGACTAAAATATTTTCAAGCTGCTTCTTAAATGTGAGTTTGATTGCTGGAGAAAGCAATAGTTTTTGTATTTTAAGGTAAAATTCGAAATCAACAGCAACTTTTATTCATAGGTCTTCACAGGTTCAAAATGTGGAATATACCTATGACACTCGAGACTAAACATCTTTTTACACCTTATATTTTGTATACCAAATCAATTAGAATAATTAATTCTTAATGATAAAATGATGTTTGTCGTAACCATTTAATTCTCATCTATTAATTCTCTTACACTTATATAATCTAAATAAACATCGTTTACATTAATAAATACATTAATAACAAAATAAGCATATACAGTACATAGTACTTATATTATTAAAAAGTATAAAGATGACAAAATATTTATAAAATCTATCACATAACTACAATTTCTTTTATTGCATCATCGTCCTCCACTGTTTCATCTTCATCTCTTTTATGTTGCTTCTTTTTTGATGATGCATCTTTTTTTTCTTTTTGATTTCTTTTAAAATTCTCTAACGATTCCTGTAGTGGATCTACAAATTGGTCGAAGTCTATGTCTACCATAGCTTGAATAACATCTGCACCACTTATAGTCTTACGGTTTCCCTTTTTGGCTACTATATTAGCAGATGAGGTTAAATATAATATAAAAATTGAAGAAGCTTTAGCAATAGCAGTACGTGCATCTTTTCCAATAATAATTCCTTCAGGCAACGCTTCTTTTACAATTCTCGTAACGACTGTATTTGGAAGGTTCAAATCCTCTAATCGTTCAGCCATTTTATAATTTATTGATACTAAACCTTTTTTTGTAAAATAAGAAAATATAAATAAAATTACTATTATTACATATAAAAGTACGTACTTCAAAAATTAAGCATAATATTACTCTAACGTATTCGAAGAGGTTATGTATAATTCTAATAGTATATTTCGTACAGTATTTAGATATTATAATTACCTTTAATATGGTGTACGCGTACGTTTATATTAGCTGTGTTTACTGTTTCAAAAAAAAGAATAATTCTTTCTAGAATATTATTACATTCGCATGCCGCTCAAACCTAAAATAAACAACACATAAATTGATGCAAACATCATGAACTGAATAGTTCTATGCAACTTATAGATGAATACACATGTAGCGGTTGTCCGTCACTGATTATACTGGTAGTGTTGCGTGGAAATAATTGTGGGAGAGCTTAAAGGAAAACTGTACTCTAGGTATCGTGCGAAAGAACCTTTATTTGGCCACGAGCTCTGGGCTAGTTAATACTCGCGTACGTGATACAACCTGTTCGGTGTAGAGGCTAGCAGGAAGTGAGTGTGTGCGGCTCTCGCTCGCTAGGGGTATCC
>JAITYT010000052.1:1754543-1766080 GCA_025433975.1 Liostenogaster flavolineata
AGACTGTGCTGCCACACACATGTAGGAGACGTTGGTTCCCGTCGGTATATGGCGGCTGATTGACAGATTATGGCGTCCTCGTCCCTATGGCATGTGGTGCTTGTCCCAATGAGACACAGGTCGCATCACCTAGGAAAACATATTACTCTAAGTCGTTGGTCCTCCCCCTGTTTCCAGTAGATCAGACAAAAACATTATCGGATTCAATCTTCTAACGATCTAATGATCTCAGGTCTGACTTAGGTCAGGTTTATATTTATCATATATAAATTTCACTAAAATCAGTTAAGGACAACTCAGGATTGTCCATTATACGATCTATAAAAAACCTTACATATTTTGTATAAATAATATGGATTTATAATAAACAATATTTAGAATATACACATAAAAATATAAATTTATTTCAACCATATATATAAACTGAAAACTAATTTATTTAAATAAAAGGACGTATATTATAAGAAAAGAAAGTATATTATATTTTATATGGAAAATTGTATTATTTTATTCAATTCTTACATTGTATCAAGACATTTATTGTGACAAATGATAATACAAGTAATGCAAAACTTCATTTACAAAATCACAGTTACTTGAAACAAATGTTTGAAAATTAATTAATAATTTATCCTAATATATCTTATAATCAAAATTGTAGTCTTTTTGCAAGGGGGGCACTATCCATAGATTCTAACAATTTTCTTTTCAAACTTGGTTTTTCTTCAGGTTGTTGTTTCACAGATGTTGGAAGAGGCAACCTAGGGCCAGGCGTTGGAGAAGGTTTGTTACTGAAATATGGCATCTGCAATGCTTGATCACACGTACACCTTTCTAATGGATTCACATTTAACAAACTAGCTATTAAGTCCAATAAGTCATCTCCAGCAGCAGTAAATATATGTTTTAATGGTGTTCCTGGAAATGGTTTAAACTGAATAAAATCAGGTAGTTCTGTCATGCCTGGCCATGTTTCTTCCGTTGGTGTACCTAATGTCTAAAATATCACAAAATTGTGTATGATATTATTATAAATAGTAAATGATTTACCTTTTTTAAATTTAATTTATATAATTATAATATACCTGAAATATCCTGGTAAGTTGATCAAGATCTGATTCTCCAGGTAAAAATGGCACACGTAACAAAAGTTCAGCAAGTATGCAACCGACTGCCCACATATCTATTCCAGTTCCATAAAGTCTTGCACCATAAAGTAATTCAGGTGCTCTGTACCATCTTGTTACTACTTGATGAGTATTTATTCTATTTGGGGAACCAAAAAATTTGGCTAAACCAAAATCACCTATTTTCAATACACCTTCTGAATTCACAAGTAAATTATTAGGTTTTAAATCTCTATGAAGTATCCAATTAAAGTGTAAATAGTCCAAGCCTTGTAGTGTTTGTATCATATACGACTTTATATTTGCAGCTGTTAGAACTATGTTAATATCTTTTATTATCATTTCTAAATCAGTATCCATATAGTCGAATACTAATGATACATTTGACTTATATCCAAAAACATCTATAAACAATATGTAAAATTAATTTTGAAATATATATACATATATATTTCAAAATTATTCAGAATATATATAAGTAATATATTTTAATAGCCATATTATATACTTACCTAATAAACCAATCACATTATCATGTTTCAATTCTTGTAATAATTTAATTTCTCTCAAAGCTGTCCTGTTTATACCATCTCTGGCTTCTGCTCGACTTCCAACTTTGATCTAACAATGTTTAAATATAATATTATTTAATTGATTGTAAATAATAAGAATTTTTTTTATAAACTATCAATATACCTTTTTTACAGCAACAATTTTTCCTGTTTCTGCATCTTTTGCTTTATAAACAGTGGCAAACTAAAATAAAATAAAATAAAATAAAGCCAAAGAAAATTATGTTAAATAAATTTGATTGAAGTAACAAATTCGAGGCTGTATTTCATAGTCTACAATATAAATTACTTGTAATAAATTCTAACCTGTCCCTCCCCTAAAAAATCGATTTTTTCATATCTTCGTAATTTTTCCGTCATAATTATCATAACTGTTGTTACATATATTAACCATCTAATCAAACAGATAATTCATTTACAACTTTAAACAAAATATTCTTCAAATGATATACTTTTTTTCATTAATACACAATGTATAATAAATATCTTGTCGCATATATAATAGTTATTCTAAACACATGCACTGTGTTTATAGCACATTCACGTGCTAACTGTCAAAACAACTACTCGAAGTTGAGCGTACATTTATGTCGATAATGAAAATCTCTAGGTAATCCAATGAAATCTACTATTATTTCAGTGCCATAAAATTAAGTGTTCACCTTAACAAATATAATTTGCTAATTATAAAATAATTTTCAAATTATGAAAACTGCATGAATTAATATAAATAATGAGTGTCACTTGTGGATATTCCCTTAATTATATTCCCTTGTAGGATTTTCCTTTTTGAAATGTTATGATTAAGTAACTAAAAACAAATGATTGTTTATTAACTGTTTATGAAAAATTAGTAGCAAAATGATTAACGGGAGAAAAGGAGTCGATATTTCAGTACGAAAATTTATTACAAAATTATACTGCAAAAAAATCTTTTCGAAAAATGGACAAAATTGTTGGTTAGTCACATTCTACAATTCAAAAAAGAAAGATCGAGGAAGACAAAATTATCAGTTGTTGATGGGCGATTTGTGTGTAGAAAAATCAAGATAGACTCATTGAGACAAAGAAAACTTTAGTAGAATATTACACGAAGAATGGGAAATTTTTATCAAGAATTAATTCTATCCATAGCGCAACGTTTGTAGGATAGTAATTAATAAAAAATCGTTTTTATTTATTTTCCCATCGATTTTCATTATTAACGTAAATGCACGGTCGATTTTGTGAGTAACTGTACATATTACTCATTTGATTAAGATTATATATTCCCTTTCATAATGAAATATAAATTTACATATTTATAAAATTATAGGCAATAGTCAGAGTTAGATGTTTAACCCTTTAGCGTCTGCTAACGTCACTGTGAGCGACTCTTTTTTTTCGAAAGCTATAAATGTAAATAAAAATCGAATGATAAAAATTGAATAATTTTATGCTTTATTTTATTTGTATAAACTTTAGATTATGTTTTATTTAACGTTTTCGCATATTGAATTTATTTTCTAATTTATAAGCTTAATATTATATATTGTCATTTTCATTCTGCGATAATTTTTACCTTCATTTTAAATGGCCGTTTTAATTTCATTTACCTTTTCAATAATTGTCGAAACTGTATGCAGTTTTCATAATAATGAAGCTTTTTCAAATGAACTTTTTTCACAATTGTCTAGTTTAGCATAATAATTATTTTCCAGTGTCTCAGCGAAGTACGTCTATCGATCTCGTGACAGAAACCTGGAATGTCTGTGAAACGTTTGATCCCCTCATCTGAAGAAATAGACACCTTTTTATAGGGATATGATATGGATTCGGGAACCTTGCATTATCTTACGATTAGTATATCATTCGCATGAAGGGACGTTATACACTGCCGAAAAGAGAAGTGAGTATCTTAGGTTCCTTCCTTTCGCGACAGTATCGCGGAGTGTCATTGAGACATTCGATTGCCTTACCTGAAGATAAAATCCTGATATCCTTTGACAATGAGTCAACCTTTCCGATTGAAGGGGACGTTATTTATTTATAAAATGCTGTATCAGCTCGGTGGGCTGTATTCCACTTATGGTCTGTAGTCCCAAAGGAAGTCTCTCTCTGCATTGGAGCAGATGAGGATGTAGAAAAGTTGAAAATGAGTGTCCCTATGAAGAGAAATGAAAGTTTGCTCGAAGAAGAAATTTCTAAATTGATAAGTGATGAATCGAGTGACAGTGATTTTGCGATAAGTGACCTGGAAAGCAGTGCGTCCGAAGAAGAAGTATGTGAAGATAAAACTGAACCATCTTCTTCTGAAAGTGATACTAGTGAAAGCTGTTGGGTTGAAAGGAATCCTAGTGGACAGTATACACCACAAATTCAACATCAGTTTGTAGAATTTCCAGGTTTAAAACATGCCCCACCGAGTGATTCCAAACCTATTGTTTATTTTCACCTCTTCTTCACTGAAGTGCTGCTGAAGCTGATGGTCACCGAAACCAACAGATATGCACAGCAATATCTTCAGACACACAAAAATGTATCCCCTAATTCTAGAGTGAGTTCTTGGCAACCAACGACACTTTCAGAAATGAAAGCTTTTGTAGCTTGTATACTAAACATGGGCGTAATTACTAAACCCACCATGTATAGTTATTGGTCGAAAAAGAAATCTTTGTCAACTCCCTGGTTCCGACACATGTTTTCTCGTAACAGATTTCAATTATTGCTCCGTTTTTTTCATCTTGTGGACAATTCTAAAATCTCCAGTCCTGATGATCCATTTTATGACCCATGTGTCAAATTTCAGCCAATAGTTGATCATGCCAATCGTATCTTTCGGCATTACTATACTCCTCATCAACAACTGAGAATTGATCAGAGTTTGGTTGGTACCAAAAGTCACAGCCATCATCGTTGGGGTATAAAATTTTGGATGATATGCGATGCAATCTCAAATTACTGTCTTGTATTCTATGCTTACCTTGGAGCAAAGAATAACACAGACAAAGATAGTGTAAAAAAATATGGTTTGGCCTACACTGTAGTTACTAAATTGCTTACCATAGGAAATTATGCGAACAAGGGTTACCACATATTTTGTGACAATTTTTTCAGTTCGATTCCCCTGGCTAGGTATCTATACACAGTTGGGACATACATTACAGGATCCCTTCATCGAAATCGAAGATTTCTCCCTCATCAGATTTTACAAAAGTTTAATGTGGGAGAGGTAAAATTTTTTAGAAATGCCTTTACGTTATTGTGTGGTTTTAGAGAAAAAAAATCTCGAAAAAATCCGGTATTATTCCTTAGCACTTCTTCAGCTCCAACATTGTCAAACATAGAATCAAAAAAAAATAAGACTCCAGATATCATATTGGAATACAACCGGTACATGGGTGGAATAAACACATCTGACATGATGCTTTTTGTGTATTTGGATGAAAGAAGAACGCTAAAGTACTGGAAGAAGATGGTATTCAATGTACTATCGAGAATGCTGCTGAATGCATACATTCTTTATAAGGAAAATCTTTTAGGTGGGAACAAACCACTGCCTAGATTGAACTTCAACACCTCTATAATAGAGGAGCTTGCTAGAGAATGGCATGAAGTTAGAGACATTTATAACAAATCCAACGAGGAAGAGAATCCACCAGGTCCTTCTCAAATATATGGTGTCAAGATGCTTCCAGGAAGAAAACTTAGATTATGTAATGAGTGCTCAACACCGGTAAGAAAAATCAGATCACGAACAGTATGTGTAAGATGCGACAAAGGCCTGCACACAAGATGTGTCAATAACCACAAATGTTAATAAATAATTATTATAATATTATATTATGTTTTTGCATTTCATTCTTAATTATAAAGTGTTTTTCACCGTTTATATGTGTTGAATATGTCTCTAGTGTGAATGCTGTTTTTTCTCATTTTTTGTACGTTATGAAATTCTTTTTTTTTTCAAACATTTAAGCAGTATTTAACTTATTTATTATATATTAGTTTTATATTTTTCCATGTGGAGAATTTTAAGAATGATATTGGAAACATTCTTTTTCTAAAATCTTTGTTCTAATAAAATTATTTTACCATAATAATGTTTTTTGCTTAATTTCTTAAATAAAGGCTGCTTAATAAAGAAGGGAATTTTTTCTATACCTAGTAAAATTTTCAGCAAATTATTAGGAATATTAATGGTTTTATAGACATTTTTTATAAGGTCCGCATTTCTCTGTAAAATAGCCTGGCAATTTTTGCATGAAATTAGGCAATTCTGCGTGGCACTCAAAGATTAAATTAAAGTAAAAAGAAAAGTTTGTAATTAAGAATTGAATTGAAAATATTAACAGGTAATGTAAAACTAAACTTGTTACTTAATAAAATAAAAATAACATTTTATAATGATTTCAAATATAAGTTGAAATCTTCGTATAGACGTTTTAAGAAATAAAACACAATGACAAATGTATGAGAAGTGCTAAATTTAATATATATTGTACTTATAAGATTAAATAAAATATACAAATACCTTTATTATAAGTTTATAATATATATGAAATAAAATTTTAGGATCGTGATTGCTGTTTGCTATGTATACATTTCCATTACTTAATAAAAAGATGTTATTTATAAGATAAATGTTTACTTCAAATATAAATATAAAATAAGACTTGGTTATATTTTATTGTAATTATTCAAATTATAATTTATAATTTGTTTTATTTTTTAATAATATTCTCAATTATATAATTATCAAATTGTATGAGAGCATTCTGTAAGTCTTCATAGTTTGCTAAGACACATGCATCTTTAAGAGGAAGCCATTTGAATGAAATATGTTCTTTGGATAAACGAACAGATTTATCTTGATTTATGAGTTCTGCTAGCCAATATATTACAATTTTTGGCTTTTTATTTACATTATATTTCAATTCTACCTTAACATCTTTAAAGATTTTAAGGTCATTATTTATAAGTCCTGATTCTTCTTCAGTTTCACGTAGAGCGGTCTCAAAATCAGATTCTCCAGGATCAACATGACCTGACAAATAATTAATATTACATCAACTGTGCAAATCTAGGTATATAAAACCGAATATCTAAATAAACCTTTAGGTGGTGTCCAGTGATGTATTCCATATGATGTTTGCATTAAAAGATATTCTACAGAATCTTTAAATCGACGAAATATAACTAAACCACAAGCACGAGTTGGTAAAGCCATAATTTTTGTATAAAATAATAATAGTAATAATGAGTATTATCAGTAATTGAATTTTATTTGATACTACCTAATAGATGATTATGGAAAACGTATTATACTTTAATGTCAAGTTAGCTCTGTTACATATATATCTATTAAGAAGTGTGGTTGTATATAAATCAAATTAAATTTTTGCCATTTTGTAGTAACTCTTCCTTTGGTCTGCTTCTCTTTCTTCTAGACTTTTTAAAAAAAATATATATAGCATGACATATAAATATCGTTTCCTTCTTCGGTGATTAAAGCTGAATATAAATTTACATTAGAAAAACGTATCATAATGTAATCAGTTACATCATAACTAAAAATTTAAGTGTTTCTATTATGTTTAATCAAAATGCTCTTAAGACACTTTTAACTAAAGATCCTTTTTTAACAAGTAGAGAGGTTAAACAAAGACTGGGCGTTGATAAAACGATCGTATTTTGAAATACCAGTAAATCAGGTTTAAATTTTATTCGAAAATTAGCTATGAGGACCTGGCGTTACCCAACAGCTTCGGTTCTCTTCCGCTCCGGTACAATGGCGCTTATATTTGTGAGATGCCGAGGAACTGTGTTACCTCTTCCGCCAGAACAACTCTTATTGCCTCTAAACTGAATAGTGTCCATAATAAAGAAAGTACTTATACGGCCAATGCTTTATCTGTGTTAATTCAATTCCTTTATTCTGATTGTATTCCTATTGAGCTTAGCAACGATCACATTAAATTGGATAAAATATTTGCGGGCATTAGCAATTGGCTGAAATCCCGCGCCGTCGGTAACTTTCGATATTCCATGAAAGACAAAACCCGACACAGCAGGAATCGTTACTAATTCCAAGAAATGATTTTTCCCTATGCAAAGCTTGATTCATAGCAAAAACAATTCAAAGGTTAGTATCGTATTGTACTGGGAGCTTGATGATTCCAGTAATGTTTATCATTAACGGCAGGCCCAAAAAGTGGTATTTGAGAATCCAAAACTTCGAATCTGTTCATTCAAAGTATCGACCGCGTTTATGACTTTTGAATTTTGAATTTAGGAAATTCGTTTCCTTGTTCCTGTATCTTCTATTCTAACTTCCGTTTAGTTTGTAGGTGCAGAATAAAGTAAAGTTCTCTTAAAGAGGAGTAGCTTCCATTCATCATTAAGATATAAAATTGAGTTATATTATATATTTAGGTATATAAAGTTGAAGTAACGCAAGATATGGGGTAAGGTTAAAATTTATATTATTAAGATATGTAAAATAATTGTGTTATGTTTCGCAAATTTTCTAATTCCTAATTATTCTTATTGAATTGTTTTGAGGATGAAAATTGTTTAAAAGAATAATTTTTTGGCATTAAATTTGTTAAAAGATACTTGCAAAAATATAATAAAGGTGATTTTATTTTTACGAATGATACATAAAAAATATAATCTATTGTATTTTTATGATAATTTTGTTTATAAATATTTTAGAAGCGTATGAATGAAAACTTTTATGTAATTATTTTTTAACCAATTCAAATATTTTATTGTCGTACTATTGTCGTTAATCTTATTGCATATTTATTATTATAATCTATTTATGTATAAAAAGCACAAATATTTTCAAAGTAGTATATTTAAAATTAAGTTTTGTTTTATTTTTTCAAAGTATATATTATTTTTACTCAGTTGAAACAATATGCCATTATTTATTTACTTAGGTTCTTACTTAGTATTTATTTCCATTTTTTAATATAATTCTTTTTTACAAGTATGTATAGTGTTACTATATTCTTGTGTTATATAATATTTTTATTTCAATGATACAGAGGCAAAGATGAATTTAAATTATTTATAAGGAATTTACCGAAAGAACTAAATCAGGTATATATAATACAATATTTATAAGTATATATATATATACACGTATAAACACAATAAGTCTTTATTATTTATGAATATTTGTTATTATTTTTAATCATTTAGAATGGGATTGAAGAAATGTTTAAACCGTATGGAGAAATAACTGGATTTTTATATCGTTATAACTGGGCATTTATAACATATAAAACATATCATGAAGCAGAATTTGCAATTAGAGATCTTAATGGAAAGCCTCCATTGTATTTAACAGTAGAATTTGCCAAACAGCAAACACATAACATAAAAGAATCTCAAAAAGAACAGTTTTTAGAGAAATCTCAAGAATCGCTTAAAGAGAATATATCTGATACAATACACGGGAAAAATGCGTAGTAAGTTATTGTTATGCAGTATTCTGTATAGGTTTTTATTTACATGCTAAATATGATCCATGTAAACAGAGCGATTATAATGGATTGTCAAAAAAGTATCGAGTTCTTAAAGTTCTTTTAAAATATAAAACACAATTATCTTGATTATAACTTTAAAAAAATCTTGATACTTTTATGACTATACATTATAATTACTCCGTTTATATGAGTCATTCAAAAACATGAACATCAATAATGAATAATAATAAATAATGATTTCAAATATTTTTAGTGATTAAGTTAACTAATTAAAAAGAGAAAATTGATTATTTTAAATTGCAATATAAGCAGTGGTAATGAATAACATTTATTTTGGTTTTTCTGAACTGTGCAAAAAAATATTTGTATAATTTGTATTGGGGGAGAGGGGGGCATGCACTTTATTTAGTATTTTTTGTCATACTGGTAAATTCTATTCATATGATTTTCTTTCACTAAGAAAGAAATGTTATAGAACGGATGTCCATGGTATTACATGGAATCCATAATCATCAAGAGACAGGTATAATCGTTTATTTTGTTTATAGTATGCGGCCTCTAGGACGTGGAAAACCCATGTCTTCACTATATAAATTAAAAGATGCATCAACCCACATGCATACAATAAATGATGACTTAAATTCAGGTTTAATAAACAATAGATCTAATTCACATGAGAACAAAGAATTATATACTTCTGCGGATACTTTGTGGACAAGGTCAGTTCGTGCAAACTAATCTAAGATAATGATGTACTTTCACTTTGGACTTCTTTTATAGAGTATTTTTTTTTATATACAGCTTACTTTTAAGCAATCTTTAATATCTTTTACTTACTTTTATATGATATTTTTAGATGTTTTATTTATCTTTATTTTCAAACTGAGACAAATCAACAAACATTCAAAAAATAGTTTTATTAGGACCTTTTACTTTAAATTTTTATTACATAAAATGCTATTGAATGCAATTCTGTATGTTAAATTGTTATTATTATTATCTACTTTAGTTTAACCCATTGATATAGTATTTTTTAAGTAATTTCCTTACTATACCTTAAAATAATCGTTGGGTAACGATTTATTTTATCAAAATTTTTATGTCTGTAATTGAAGTCGAGCAGTTGAAATATAACATTGCATGAAATCGACGAATCACAGATTCTTTAACCTTTCGCGAACGGAACAGTTCGAAGTTAACTGTCCTGTGGAATTGAGATGCTGCCGCAATAGTTGTTTGAAATTTTCAGTGCACATTTCTGCTCACATGCTATTTTCGTTTATAGCACTCCAAGATGAGAAATTCGAGATATATTTATTAGAAATTTAAGTTATAAATTTATTGACTTTGGCGACGTGTTTAATGGGACATATATATGAGTCTTTTGGCTCTACCAACTGTTTTTGCCAAACGCATATATGAGTTCCTCGACTAAATTGACGGTTTGCGCAGAATGCATGTATGCGACAGTAGTTCCCAAAAGGTTAATCTACTACCATGTCTAGCCAGCTAAAGAATCGTTATCTCCTCAAGTCAACGAGTCAACACAGACTTTATATTTTGTTGTAGATCAGACCTGGCCAACATGCAACCTGCTATGTTAAATTGTGCGGCCTATTGGGTGATCTTATATTTTTATTGAATATAGATTTACAAATATTAAGTGAAAAAAAGAATAAACAAATATCTCATTAATTGAGACTCGAGAGTTAATTATATTGAATCATAGTATAACAAAAATTCATTTATACTTATTATTTATTTTATATGTTTTATTCATGTTGTATTTGTAGTTGGGTCGGCCAGGCCTGTTATAGATAAATTGCTTTATACATTTTTTGTAAATAAATACAGGTATAGATAGAAGTGTTTGATATTAAAATTGATATTTATTTAAATGTTTAATATTGTTACTTTTTATCTTATAGAGGGCATATGACCATAACAAAGGATGGTAAACGACATGTTTCTTCTGGACGTGGTTACACATTTTATGAAATTCCGGATCCACATCCTAAAGTTGATATGCATATTACCAAAGTCTATGAAAAACGTACTGCTGTGTGTATTGTTTTGTTTTTTTAATTATTCTGTATAATCTTCTTTGTACATAAGTTTTAAATAACAAATTTTTGACTATAGAGTTTATACGAATATGGTGATGATGTTTTACAATGTGGAGTTGGAAAATGTTCATACTGTTCAAAAATGTCAAAAAGCAAATGTGGAAGATGTAATATATTTTATTGCAATAAGAATTGCCAGATTGCTGATTGGCCACGTCATAAGATTGAGTGTAGTTCAATGCCGTTAGTATGAGTATAAAATCATAAATATATAAATCGATATATTTTTTTTTT
>JAITYT010000052.1:1766188-1779582 GCA_025433975.1 Liostenogaster flavolineata
ATATACTTCCAATTATATTATAATAATTTTCATTATTATTAAGTTACTATAGTACTATAATGAATAATGATATATATGTATCGTGTTTTGAATTTTTTTAACATATTATTATAAATCCAAAATAATAATTTTGTTGTATTAATTATTAGTATTTATTTTAAGTTATATTATAGTAATATAGTAATAGTAAAGTAATATGCTTTTGAATCTTACGTAAGGTTTAAATAACTAAAATAAAAAACTATTACTTACTATTAATATGATATAATAATGTGTATCATATAATATATATTAAATAATGCTTTTTCATAATAGGTGTGCTATTTGATTTTGAAATTTTTAATTAATATCAAATGAAAATAGCAATAGTTTAGTTAATATTATAATTTAATATTAACATTATACATTTTTTCCTAAAATTAAGTATACATGTATTTACTCTTACTTGTTTACTAACACTTGTATTTACTCTTCATAGAAATTTAATAAAACCAATGAATGCTACTTTATCACGAAGTAATAGTGAAGAATGTGTCACAATTTCAAGTTTACCTGATACTTCAATAAAACTTAGTCATAAATTAAAAGACAATAAAAATGAAAATAAGAAAGAAAAAAATGTTGGAAGAACTCTGTTAAATTTGAAGGATCATAAAATGAATAACAAAAATAAACAATCGATGAAAAACTGTCGAGAGGAGTCAGTGTATAAAAATAATCACAAGTTAAATCAAAGTTCTGATCAACAAAATGTTAGTTCAGAGAAGAAATTAAGTAAACAAAACACATCTAAAAAAAATAGTTTTACAAAAAAAGAAAAAAATAATGCTTTAGATATTTCTAAAAATGAAGAAGGCTTGGAATTTCAAAAGAATAAATTTTTGTCACCAACAGAATTTACAACTGTATTCGTTTCGGTTTTATCAGAAAAAGATAAATATTGGATACAGAAAGTAGAAGATAAAAAATCTCTGGAAGTTATGATGGTAAATTTACAACATATTGCTAAGAAAGCACAAAAAATAAAACCAATGATTGGTAAATGTTATGCTGTTTATTTTGAAGAAATGTGGCAAAGAGTGGTATTAATATCACTTAATCCTACAAAAGTACATTTTATTGATTTTGGTAATGAGGAAATCATAACAAATGACGATTTTCGAGAAATTGATCATTTAGAATATGTACAACCATTTGCTCAAAAAATTCATTTGACTCCAAATGATATAAAAAGACACGGAACACTTAAAGTTGATCAAGTTTTATATGTAAAACCTATTAAATATATTGATAGGAATAATATTTTAGTGGTACTACAAGAAAAAGAGGAAATTAAAAAAAATGATTCACCTAACTCTGAAGATTCAATTTTTAATACTCATGCAAACTTAGAACATTTTATAAGTAAAAATTCGCAGAATTTATCAACTGTGATAGACAGCCTATTGACTGGTGAAGATGGTAATGTAGAAGTTAACAACATTCTGCGAAATAATGTTTATAATATAACAATAGTACCAAATCGTGTAAAATACCAATACGACAAAGTTTTACATGATTTATCTGCACAATGTGAGAATTTAAAGGAACAGTCAAAGTTTGTGTGAGTCTTAATTATTTTAATTATTGTATTACAAAAGTATTAGTTGATATTTATTTATATTAAAAATTTGAATACTTCGTTATGCATATTAATTTACGGTTTACTTGTGTTTAACATAAGATGTGATTTGTGATTTATAATCTGTATATAATTGTGTGAGAATTAATCGACTTGACTTATTTGCCAAATTCATTAACGAGTTTGGATAACTTCAAGTCCTGCTCTATTATACACTCATATGCTTTCATTTCTTGATGATTTACAATATTACTTCTTTAGATGTATTTTCATTTTATAGGCCATCCATTGGAGATTTAATCTGTGGTCAAATAAAGAATAATGGTTGGCTACGTGGTTATGTCAGCTGTGTCGAGCCTGTAATACAAATAGCTACGGTCGATAAAGCAAAATTAAGTGAAGTTCAAAATGTTGTACCTTACCCAAAACATTTATTAAATGTATGTACTTTTGGTGCAGTATGTGAAATAGATGAAAGCAAATGCGAACTTCAAGTAAGTATTTTTATAGTATTTAATTTTATCATATATTTATTAGATATACAAGTTAATTCCTGGCCCTTACTTTCCATCGGCTACGGCCAGTGAGCGCCGTATCGAAGTAGTTAAATATCAAAAACTTGACAGTCTAAATTAATGTCAAAATTGATTAAAAAAACCAAGAATTAACTTGTACACCTAATATAAATGTGTTATTAAATGTTTTTATTATAAAAGTCACTGTAAATATAAATGTATTTAGGTAAATAATTCTTATAAATTCGAAGTAATTAAAAGTAGAGAAAATTTAAATACTCAAAGCACAGCAGAAATACGAATATTTGTAGATGATCAAACATTAAAAAGTATTATAACACCTTGGAATTCAATATTTAAACAAAAAGCCTTACAGTACGCTACACTAAAAAATGAATGTGAGGTTAGTATTATTGTTTGAACATAATTTAATTATCAATGTACAATTTTTTAAAATAGAGCAAAATTGTTTTAGGTATGCATTGCTGCTTATTATAATCAAAGTCGTTTATATGTTCGATCTCTTGACATTCAAGAAATAGAATATTATCATCGAATTATGCAAAATGTTGCAAAGTGTGCAGTAACAGGTATATAATTTAAAATATTTTGGTTCTTTTTAAAAATAATATTACTTTTCAAGTACTTTCTTTTGATATGTTAAATATGTAGCTCCCTATCTTAAGAATTTACCTGTTATTGGACAAATGGTAATTGCAAAATACATTGACGATAATCATTATCGAGCAATTGTTACAAATTTAGAAGGTGACAAAGTTGGTATTTCATATGTTGATTTTGGAAACAAAGAAGTGGTACCTTTAAATAAATTGCAGATTTTGCCTGAATCTTTGGAAAAGGTTTATAACAATTTTCATACTTTATTTATTTATTTATTTTATTTTATTTGGTTATACTATTTTTATAAGAAATACAGAATTAAAATGATATATTTTATGTAATTAGCAAATTTTAATTCTAGATTTTTATGTAATAAATATGCTTTAATAAATACAAAATTGTAATATAATTATAATAATAGGAATACTTTTATACAGGAGCGATCTTGCGTGGCAAAAATACTCCTAAAAGATGTACCACATAACATTCCAATGACAAAAGAAGCAAGTGATTATCTTCTTTATTTAACAGGCAAAGAAGAACCTTTAACTTGTACTTTTAATGGTATACCATCTAAAGATGGTGTGTATTTAAAATCAGTGAACGGAGAAAATATTAATAATAAGATTAAAGAATTACTTAAACCATCTTGGGAAAGAGAAGATTATGATGGTAAAATTAATGTAGATTATTTCTTTGTCCTTTATTTCTCAAATATTATTAAAACAATTTAGCATTTTTATATTATAGACAAAACAGTTTACATGGTGGATGATTTAAGTGTAGCCAGTATGGGAGATGTTGGCCAATTTGCCAGTGCAATTGTTTTATGTTGTATTAGTGTAGGCCATAAATATGTTATGTGTCCACTTGACAGGGATCTTTTAATATATGCTCATGATATTATGCCTAGATTGGTAAAGTACTCTGAATATAAAAAAGTGATTATTGTTTACTATCTTTATTCTATGTACGTTATTTAAAGTTATTTTGTATTTTAGATGCGCAAGTTTTGTGAATCTACAGAGTATTATATACCGCGAGAAAACGAATTATGTTTAGCACTGTACAAAGACGAATGGTGCCGTGCAGTTTGTTTAGTTCCCAACATTGATAATAAATGCACTCTCTTTTTCGTGGATTTTGGAAATATAGAAGATGTTGAACGTGAACATGTTAGACTCATGATAAAAGATTTTCTTACGCCTAATGCTCTTGGCAGCATTTGTACTATCAAAAGTGAGTTTTATTCCATAAAAAATTATATAATTACAATGTTTGAATATTAATATTTGTATATTTTGAATTCAGACATAGGACCATATTCCGATGGAAACTTTCCTCCAAAAATATCAACCAGGTTGTCAGAACTACTCGCTGTTCAAGAAATTATTAGGATTAAAATCGTTGAGTATTTACAACCTGGAGAATACGTTATAGAAGTTCCTGATATTTGTAGCACATTAGTCGAAGAAAATTTGTTATCTTGAAATTATTATTTCATAAATATGTATCTTTAAAAACTTCAATTACATTTATAAGCGTAGTACATTTTGCAAAATTTAAAATAATTATTTTTTGTATTCAATTATTATCAATTGTGTTACTTTCATTACATTAGAAAATAATTGGATTTGATAGAATTAATAATTTTTATAATTTGTATGCAAAATAAAAATTATATGCACAAATATTATTAATAAAAGCATATTTAAAAAAAAGTATCGGATTTTTTTTGAAATGGTAATAGTTTGGTGGCATAAAATTCATTATTTAAAGTTTATTTAGGATGAAGACAAGAATGAATTTTAAGTATTTCGAATAAAACAATTCTAAGTTAATCCTTTACGATTGAATGTAATCACATGTAAGTGACTTTATACTTTTACTTACTACGTTAACATTACAGCTGACGTAACAAAAAATAATTCATACGCCCTTATTTTTTTGCTTCTCTTTTCATTGTACAGCGTATTGCAATGGAAAAATTCCAGGAGGAAAGAAAGTTACTTGATATATTCTATTTACATAATTTCGCTTGACATATTTACACTAGTATAAGTTTAACTAATAGAGTATATTTAATTTACCAAGAAGTCAGTTGAAAAAGTCCTTGATCGCAAAAGATTAACCATATTCCATAGTGATCTTTTTATTGCAATTCAATGGAACAGTACCAAAGTTACTCACAAGATGTCCTAATTAATCGTCCTATCTTAACCTTTGTAAACATATGATAAAAGTTAACCTCTATGTATATGGCAATTTAAAAGATTTTTCTTGGACTGTTCTGTCCACGACAAACTACTTCCAAATAATAATAAATAATAAATGATGAATGTTCCAATAAGACATCGTTATGAAGGTTTGTTACATAAGTATACAAACGCTATGAAAGGCTGGCAATATCGTTGGTTTATTCTCAGTCCAGAAACTGGTGAACTACATTATTTTCTTAGTGAATCTGAAAAAAATCAAAGGCCAAGGTGCTCAATATATTTAGCAGGAGCAGTTATAGCTCCTAGTGATGAAGATTCTAATACTTTTACTGTCAACTCTGCAACAGGTAGTTGCCAGATACTCGTCACGTTACTCAGTCACGTTAATTTTTAAATGTTTAACGATATTTTGTAATAAGATCACGAATAAAGGAATCGTGTAAAAAAGATAATTGTAATAGCAATAATAACAATAATAAACAAAAAGAATGCTACTAAATGTGATATAGAAATAATAATAATAATGTCAATATTCTTGTCTGTAACATAGGGGACATGATTAAGTTAAGAGCAACAGACGCACGTGCACGTCAAGAATGGGTCGATAAATTACGAGCAGTTACAGAAATGTATACTAGAGCGATAGCTAGTAGTCATCCTCCACTACCTCTTCGTGAACATTCTACCAATTCGAGTAGAAACCCGGTTGCTAAATTGGAGGTCCTTGATGCTTTTGCTAATTGTCAGGAACAATTAAGTAAAGTAGAGAAGCATAATCTTGCATTGGCTCATTCTATTGAAAATTCTGATTTGAATTTAGATCCAGATTTATTAATTCTTAAAGCTACTGCGCATACAACTTTACACACATTAAACCAATGTCTCAATATATTGTATCAATAGTAAAATATTTTATAATTTTCAAATATTTCCAATTTCCGATTGAAAAAGACCCATTTTAAATACGCTTTGTATTGTTTCATTTACATACAGTTCATTTTAAAAAATTATTCGCTTAACAATGACAATATTATGTGTGAATTCTTCCAAACGAGCAATATATTGTTTGGTAGAGATAATTAATTAAAGAATATTTTTCTAAACATTGTTAATATTCTATTAAGTATTGCAAATATTTTTTAAACAACTTTTTCTGTGCTTGCAGCTATTGTGGCAACTGATTTTACGAGTCAATATAAGTAACTTTGGTATTATATTAAAACAATATATTTCAGTATCGAATTTTAATAATACATAAATTGACACAATGTAAAGAAATATTTATAATATATATATGCCTTTTTAGTGTAAATATATTAATGATCTGTTAATGATTTTTCTGTGAAATAACTAGTACAACATTTTATGTTATTTTATAATGTAATTTATAAATGTTCATTACAATAATACTTCCATTTTAATACATATCAAAATTGTTAAAATCATGTTAACCATGAAAATCCAGAAATTATCTCTTAAATCGCTTCGTTTTTTGACGAAGAAGGATATTTTATACATTGCCAAGTAAGAGGATCGAAATGCGAGAATCAATTTCAAGGACGCGTAATTGGGTGAAGGTGAGCAAGTGAATAATTCTTACTATACTCGAAACTTCAATATGATTGTAACGTAGTATAACTTAGTCTGTGATCTTCGACAGATCAAATTATCTAAAATCGCTCAAGTTAACGAAATATTTACTTGTTAATATTGTATTAAATGTTTTAAACATCAAAGTTGATTGATTGTGGCGTTTTAGAAATAATGCTATAAATGAATCAAACATTACGTTTTAAAATTATCTTACTTGATCAATAAAAATAATATTCTAGAAATCTTTCAAATAATTATATATAATTAACGAAATATCACAAAAAATAGAGATGTCTGTTTCTTCTAGCACAGAGTTACTTGCTGAAGCGTCAGGTGTAAAAATTACAATGACTCCATTAATAGATGAAATACCGTGTACTTCGCCAACATATATCCATTCGGAAAAAATAATTGTAAAAATACAGAATTTCAATAATATATCGATTGTGTCTGGCAAATCATGTGGATTTCATTTAACTAAATCGAAGTGGGACCCATATCCTTGGGTCGGATATGTTGAACACGGCAGTATTGCTGATATAGCTGGTTTAAGGTATAACATATGACATTCTACAATCTTCTCAAATAATGTAAAAATAATTTTTTTATTTTTTTATTGTTTTATATCTACTGTTACATTATTAATAATAATTAACATAAGTTAAAATACACGAGAAATTCTAATTAATTAACATACTTACGATTAAATCGTTAACTTTTTAAATTAAAAATAATTAATTTGCAATATAATTATTAAGTTGTATTTTTTTGTAGATCAATTTAGATATAATTTGAAAAGTAATTAAAATAATTTAATAAAAACTTTTTATTTATTTATTACCAGTATATTTTATAAATAAGGTATATAAATTTTATTTTTATTTCAGAAGAAAAGTCGAATGAAATTATCTTTAAATTTTAAATTGTTTTAAAAATAAATTATTTTATTATTCAAATTGATTGATACTACTTACAAAACTTAAATATATATATATAAATTTCGATTTCCAAAATATTCTAAAACGTTTAAAATTTATAAATATATTTAAATTTCAATCAAAATAATTCGAATAGCAAATGGTAATTCCAGTTTTTCCATGGTGAAGCTAAGACGTTAATATCAAAGATAAATAGATTAATACTGAATGATGTAATGTGTAACATGCTTTTAAAGTTAAATCTTAATAATGTAATATTTCCATATCACAGACCAGGCGATTGTTTGTTAAAAGTTAATGGAACCGATGTACTAGGTTTACAAATGAAAGATGTTGCGAGTTTGATACGAGGTAAAGAATATAAGGATGACATACATCTTTGTGTCTGGAGATGCTATGATCAGCAAGAAGAAGAAATTGGTCAAGCTTTGAAAGGGCCTCTTCCCGAAGTTACTACAAAACTTGTAAACGCGATGTCAGAAATAGTATGTATTACAATTAATTTTAAAAAATGTATATTAGATATATTAATTTTAATATCTTTTTACTTTTATTTATTCAAGGTTCGTTGCTTGGAATGTCCAGTTTGTTTGGAGAGTTCAACGTCACCAGTTTCACAATGCGTTCACGGTCATATTCTTTGTGCCGAATGCAGGCCGAAGACACCTCGTTGTCCGATTTGTAGAGTGAGACTTGGTCAAGGTCGATGTCTTCTTGCTGACAAATTACATAAAGTTATTGATCATATTTTTCGCGTAGATGAGGATCGAAGAAGCATCAATTTATCGATAGTTCGAAATTTGCGGGAACGATTATTTGGTCGGAATTGTAGACAACAGACAGTAACCCATTTGTTAAAGAATAATAATGCTCCTTTGAAACCACGGCAATCTTTGCTGACTAAATTATTTCTTGGCGGCTTACAGAAAGCCGCTTCAACTGAAAATCTTTCGACAATTACAAAAGATGTATCAGATGTATCAATAATGACAAATAAGTCATTACAGATCAATGAAACTTTAAATGAAAGATTAAGTATACAGGATCGACCAAAATCGGCAAGTACTGGTGAATTATCAGAAGAGACAAAGATATATACTGATAGAACTTTTTCACCAACTTTATTGACCAATAGCAAACCAATTACCACACAATCGACATTAGGTATACCACAAATGTCAAATTGGGGTAATTCTACAGACTCTATTCCTAATATACCTTTGGAATGTCCGTTATCAAAAAGAGACAAATGTAAAGAAATTGTTACAGCAAATACTTTACTAGAACATCTGAATATATTCCATGCAGGTCCACAAATACATTTTTATTATGGAAAAGCAAAAATTCCGTTTCCACTTCCTTTTGGCTTTGAAGCAATTTATATATTGCACTGTGCCGAAGATATATTCTTCTTTCAGGTATGTTATCTTTTTCTTAATATACTACCGATTTACACTAGACTTTGTCTACTGCTTAATATAAATAAAAAGTTCAATGCTAATTCATAAGGATCAATATCTCAGTTGACGGGTTAAGTTATATATTTGTTACTCTAATTCTAATGTAATGTACACATTTACCTGTAAAGTTAAAGATTATTTATTTATAATACGTACATACATAGTACGAAGAGGAAAGAGTATGGATAACAAATGTTGTAACTACTTTTCATTCCTGGGATTGGACTTTACACGGTTGGGGAATAAATGGAACAGAAGTGAAATTACGTAGAAAAGTTGCCAGTCTTGAACATCCATTATTACTTTCACCAAAACATATTGCACCGTTACCAACAGCATTATCACTACATACTATCAACATTCAATTATTGCAATATTAAATTACTGATCATGCAGGTTATATAAAATAATTGTACGTGAAATTATTTTAGAAAAGTAACAAAATATTTATTCTATCTAAATATAAATCTTGTGTAATAATTATTGTGCATATTGTACAGTGAATAATTGTACAGTGATTTTTAAAATAAAATGATTAAATTTATGTGATTCGAGTTATTATAATCTTAATTCTAATTATACAATTTTATTAACAAATTTTATTTAATTAAATTTTTTGCCAGTGTTCTACTAATATTAATAATATTTAATACATATAATTAATACTATTTATTAGATTATTATATGTAAACGTGTAATGTGTCAAATGGAACTTATTATTTTACATCATTTAGTCATAAAAGAAGTAAATTTGGTACAAAATTAGTTTTGTTTAATATGAATGAGTATATTCATAAAATACGTACTTTACTGCTTAACGGTTTATAAAAAATTATTCATAAAGTCAATTATGTATTCTAAGTACTTCACTTAACTGAATAACTTGTTTTTAACAGATATTTTTAACATATTCTTAATATTTATATTATTAGTATTAGCCAATGAAAGTAAATTAGTATTAGAAAATGAAATCTATAACATTCATTTTCTTGTTTATTGTTGTTAGTACTATTCTTTTCTTAAATTCGTATTTTTATCTCGCTTAGCGACTCACTCAGTGTTTATAATTTGTCCTCATGATCGCATTCTTACGACGAACTGCCGACGAAACAGAGGACACGCGTCGCTCCGTCCGTCGAGACACGCATACAGGCGTTCTCACATACACGCCGCATACTCATAAGGAGTGAATACTTTTTGTTCGAACGACTGTCAATTGTACATGAAATATAGAATTTGATATTTATAACATTTTTTATCCCTATATATGAAAATCACATGCAATTTAAAATAAACGTTATATTTATGTTTAAAAAATTATTTATAGTCATATTAGTAAAAAAGGGTTGTATTATGTGGAAAAAGTTTCATTTCATGTGTAAAAAAATTGTCATATTCGCCATATATGAAATTATATAGGTGTAAAATCTTTTCGACATACATAAAAAAATGGTTAGATGTAAAAAATATATAATGTCAAATAACTTTTGAATATAATGTATTAATTACAAGACTAACAATACTAACAGTAGGAAACGTTAAATATAATGTATAATGACACGGAATTTATCATATAAAGTGTATACAAATTATGGAACTTTATGCAATATTTCGTCCATGTACGGTTTAAAAAATTCAAACTGACCAGTACGTATTGCAGTACCAGCCATAACATCAAAAGCATATTTCATTACTGATAAATAATTTTCTTTACCCACAATATTTAATTGAACATTAAATACATGCGTATCACATGACATAACTTTCTTATTTTGAGGGAATGATGAAAGTTTTCTTTTTTTTGGTAAATTTTTCTCAATTTCTGCCTCTTCTTCTTTCTCTTTGTCACGTTTGGGACAACTACAAACTCTAACTAATAATCTACGACGTCCAAGAACTTTACCTCTATGGTCTTCTAATGTGAATACAAGCTCTGTAGGCCTGCGATTCATACCAGATGGGCAACTATTCTTGCATAAAAATTGAAAGTACATTGGTACATAATGTGACCCAGGTTGAGGTATACGTAATGGTGTTAATACAGAAAGATGTTCATTTCTCTCTTCATACATACTGAATGGATCCAAACATCGAACTACATGCTTCAACAATCTTGGATCTACATCTTGATTGCTACGATTTGTCGGTACCATGTGATTGTGACACCTCTGTACAGGGTCACTTCTATACTGATCCAAACTGAACACCATAGATGTACGCACATACATACCATCTAAAGGTGGCTCCCATTTGAATTTTAATGGCAACGTTTGTTCCATATTAATAAATATTTTCTTTAGTGTTGAAGAATACTATAAATAAAGAAGATTTCTCATAGAAAACAATCTAATAAACATGCCATTTACTTGTATTAATTTGAAAAATAATTGTTCTTAAATCTGAGTACTAGTTTATGTTAATATTAAAAATATGTCTACCCAGATAACATGAATAAGTACATTTTTATTTTATTTTTACTATAGAAAAAATGTTATATTCATAAAAGCTTAAAATAAATATATACATTTAGAACTTATTAACCTCCAAAGAAATATCTTACTTTTATTACCTTCTCAGTGCTTCATAAGTTTTGTAACCAAATATCAAAGATACAGTCTGAGTAATAGTCATACTATTTCATCTGAATGTTATCTAAGCTGGAATAAAAATTTATAAAGTGTCATTGTTATTTTATATAGAGAAAAAAGCACTCCTGGGAGGCTATTTTTCAAAACTAAAAATAATTAGCTATAGCTAATTAATCATTTAAACATTATTATTAGCGAAATAGCATTCTATTACAAAACAACAGTAATTTAACAATAACAATAACAGTTAATAATAATTTTTTATTATGACTGATTAAAAAAAGACGAAATAACAAAATTTGTTATAAATTATAGAAAATATCTATATATTTAAAATTTTGATGATTTTTTTCAATATTCGTGGTATAAATTAAAGATCAATCCATAGTGAATCAAAAAGAATAAATGCAAGAATAAATTATCGTGTGTAACAACTTCATGTACATAACTAATTATTTTCATTGGAGGAACTCGTTCTTTACCCTTTTTATAAGAATCATTTATAAAATTTGGTATGTTAAAAATAATTAGTATGAATTTTATTTGATATAAATACAATAAACACCATATCATATTCTGACCAATTGATCCAGACTTTTAAAATCAATTTTTAGTAACAATATTTACTATTCAAGTAAGAAATGAGTGAATATTGAATAAGAACAACAATTAATTTATATAGAAAATAATGTAAATATTTTTTATATTCTTATTTTGTTTTTAATTTTTCTTTACGTACTTTTTAGGAATACAGAAAATTTATTTTTTGAGTCTCCGGAAACTCGATCATCGTCTTCTTAGTATAAATATAATAAAGAATGTACTTTTTCATTTTATTAACTAGTAGCACAATAAACGTAAGCTAATGATAATTAAATGTTATACATTTTTATATGATTGTGTAAAATTTTTCTTCAATTGCTGAAAATATTTTTAGGTACGCTTTTTTTCTACAAAAGCAATATTCCTTTTTAATCTAAGAGAAACGTAAGATTTTTGGAATACCAATTTTCTTTATTTGTTACAAAGAACAAGAATTTTATCAAAAATACAAAAGATATAAATAATATAATATATTACTCAAATGTTTTTAGTGAAATACCTCAGTGAAGTTTAAATAAAATTGATATGCTAAATACCTTTTAATTTCTTCAACGGGTAAATAACAAGAGTAAAATAATATAAAATTATAAATTGTTGATGCACAGTAAATGGTTTATAGAATTTAATAAAAACAAGTACTTGCCACCCAATGTTTAGGTGTTCCTTGGTTTGGTAAAAGGAATTGAAAATTGAGATGACCAGGAAATTCTTCTTTAATAGGAATCGTTGTCTCTGAACCAGGTAAATATTGATCTTGATCTTCATCTCCCAATAAATTTGTTTCATTTACATAATGATTCAAATCGAATTTTTTCTCTGGTACATCTTCTATTACATCTTTTGTAAGTGATGGTAGATCATTAACTCCACTATAATAAAAAGAAGACATCAATTTTGTAATTAGTCAATTAAATAAAAAACAATAGCGTATGTACGTACAAAACACTGTATAATATAAATAGAAAATAGCAATTTTAAAGTGAATATTTCTAATGAAAATTCACTATATTATTCATTTTAATACATTTTTTCTATAGTAAAAATAAAATAAAAATATACTTATTCATGTTATCTAGGTAGACATATTTTTAATATTAACATAGACTAGTATTCAGGTTTAAGAAATAATATCAATATTAATATGTTAAAGTAATTTGTTAATTACAACTTTAACGAAACATGAAAGTAAGTTCCGTTTATACAATATTATTAATAAAATATAATATATATATATAT
>JAITYT010000052.1:1780466-1794763 GCA_025433975.1 Liostenogaster flavolineata
AATTCCAGAATTGGTGCCATCTATTAGATTTACACATTACTGTAGGTAAAAAACAAACGATTCCAATATGGCGAATGTGAGAGACAGTGATACATCACTGTGGCTTCATAACAAGCTTGGAACATCAAATGATAGTTGGACCGGTAGTTCAATTTGCTCTCAGTTAAATGCCGAAGTACTACGAAATATTAAGGACTGTTTCCCAGATCTGCAAACACAAGTTAAACTTAAATTACTTCTTTCATTCTTTCACGTACCCAGACGAAATGTTGAGGAGGCAAGTACACCATTTATGCGATATTCGTAATTATAATTTGATAGGCAATAAATTTGAAAACTATATTCTTATTTAAGAATTAGTAGTATAATGTCGAATAGTTTTGTCATTTGGAGTATGATTTATGTCATGGGTCTATGTTAGGTTGGTTTCAAGTTTGTTGCGCCTAGTGTATAAAATTAAAGATAAAATCACATCATCTCGAAGTAGTATTTGTTAATTGGAATACTTTATGTTTTTATTTTGCTTTTCCTAAATTACTGTCAGTATTAATTCAAACACTTGTAAAGAAGTTAATAATTCCAGTTTGTATATTTAAGAAGTAGATTTTATTTAATCTTAAAGATATAAAAAAATAAAATTAAGTGAAAATAGTAAAAGATTTGATAAAAATAAGAATGGTTCGTCAATGATATACAATTCATATTACCAACGAATAGTATAAATTATTTTTTTGTCAAGAAATAAAATGTAACATTATATAAATAGGTTTTAATATTTTAATAAATAAAAGTATTTATGTATAAATTTTAATATATTTAGATACAAATTAAGTAATTACTTTAATAGACATGTAGGTTTTTTATATTAAAAAAATGAAAACTCTATGTGTCTATTGATAAAAATTAACTGATTAAAGTCAATCGTACTTTAAAATTTTTAGTGGCGCGTTGAACTGGAAGAAATCATTGAGGTGGCATCTTTGGATAGCGAATTATGGGTTTCAATGTTATCCGAAGCGATGAAAACATTTCCGTCTACTGGATCATTGAATACGGATATCACAGATTTGGACGAACATAGACCAATTTTTGGCGAACTTGTAAATGATCTTCGGAAGTTATTGAAAAAACAAAATGATCCTGCTATGCTTCCCTTAGAATGTCATTATCTTAATAAGACTGCATTGATATCAGTAGTTGGCCAACAACCTACACCTATAAAACATTTTACTCTCAAGAGAAAGCCAAAAAGTAATACACTACGAGCAGAGTTATTACAAAAGAGTACAGATGCTGCAAGTAACTTAAAAAAAAGTACTGCTCCTACCGTACCTGTGAGAAGCAGAGGAATGCCTAGAAAAATGACGGACACAAGTAAGTAACAAATAAAATTGGAAAGAGATGCCAGTTAAATTTTATAGAAATATTATTTATCTTTATAATTATTATATTCTTCAATTTTTATAAATATTACATCCTATATATTTATATTAATTTACAAATTAATTTTTTCCCTATTTGACATTTATATTTATTGGGTAATAAATATGTGTTAATACATTCGGTACTATTAGATTTTTTACTGTTTTTAGCACCTTTAAAAGGTATACCCAGCCGAGTTCCAACAAGTGGTTTTCGATCACCTTCCCTTACAAATTCATCGATGTCTAATAGAACACCTATCAGTAGTAGAATACGGAAGGATGGTGGCATTAAATTATTAGACATTAACGAACAACCTCTGGGATATGCTCAAGCTAAGAAAAGAAGAAAGATGATGGAATTGGAGGAACAACAAAAAAAAGTTGCGGAAGCTCAAGCTGCAGCAGCTGCTGCTGCATCAACTGCAATTGCTGTAGTAGAAACACCAACAACACCCGAATATGCACAAGGACTAACTTCTATAAATCCACCTTCTACACCAGTAACTCCAGCAACTAATGTACAGCCTTATGTGGCACCTACTACTCCAAGTGGGGTTTCGCCTGTCACAACGTCTCAAACATGTAAATAATCCTTTATCTTCATACAATTTTTCAAAAACGAAGTAACATATCTTTTAACAAATATATATTATATAATTACGTATATAGCAGCAACTACACCTACAGTGCCAAGTACTACATTACCAGTAGTGACGTCAACTGTGATTGCGCCTACAGAGAGTACACCTATTGGAATTCAAACAGTTAGGCCAGCGCAAACAGTTACACAGATTCGTATACAAACAACTGCACAACCTGCTAATGCTGCGGCTAGTACAAGAAAAGGCCTATCTTTGACAGTAAGAATTCTAAATTCATTAGAAAGTACATATATATATAGTATTTATAAATAATAATACTTCTTTATTTTTGTGACAATTACAGAGAGAACAGATGTTAGAGGCACAAGAAATGTTCCGAACGGCGAATAAAGTGACACGGCCAGAGAAGGCATTGATATTAGGTTTCATGGCCGGTTCCAGAGGTAAAGTTGGATTTACTAAACATTAAGTGCAAATTATTACTTAAGAAATCAATAATGATATTTATTTTTTAATTGTATTATCATTTCAGATAATCCTTGTCCAAAATTGGGTAATATTGTCACGGTAATGCTTTCCGAAAATATCGAGGAAGTAACACAAGCAGATGGTGTTACTGTTCCAATGCTAGTGGAAACACACTTCCAAATGAATTACACAAATGGTGAGTGGAAGAGGATAAAGAAAAATCGGCGTATAGTTACAGATGAATCTACTTCAACAGCAACACCTGCTTCTAATCCAATTGTTACAGCTTCCAATTAAATAAGTTATTCTAATATGAAATTGTAATAATATAAGCATTTGCATATTGTTATTAGAAATTAACGCACATATATGGTCGTTTATCTCAACGAACGATCGATAAAGCAAAATTAATCGCTAATGAACATGATGTGCTGATTGTACAGTCTTTCGTATATGAAGTGATGTAACTTAAATAGAATCGTGTCAGCCTTTTATAAAACAATCAGATAAAGCAGTTATTTACATTTATTATATGCGTATAAAACTTTCTTTACTTCGATATGATGGGGGAGAGAGGGCAAAGTTTTTAAAGTTAAAGTTATACATTATACAGACGTTGATATTTTATTTTGTTTTTTTAGAAAACACTCGATTTATCAGAATTAAGAGAAATGATTTTTAATTTTTCATAAAATCAGTCAGTCTGTAATTTTATAGAATGTGGAAAAACAGAATATTATTATATATTTGCATATTTAACAGACATTAGAATAACAGTTGTATAATATTGTTATTTAAATAAAATATGACTGGATTTATTATCTTATTGATTATTTTCTAAATGTAATTAATAGATTCAAAGTCAAATTTAGAAGAGTTATTTCTACTATGGTTATTATTAATTTTCATTGACATTTGAGAATCACATTGGTCCCTGTGGACCCACGTTGAGTAACATTTTGGTACGATGACACATAAAAATGATAATTATGTAGATGGTCAACAGGACTGACATGATGATTGCAACATTGTCCTGACTAAAAATATTTTCTTAATTGTTTCTTTTGTGAATTGTTTATCGTATTGATTTCTTAATTAATCGGCGGTAGTGTTTCAGCTTTCCAAAAATTTTGCCCTCTTGTTTTTAATACTTTTTATATTTAATAAATATGAACTTTCGAAAGCGAATAAAAGATAAATAAACTTATTTTATATCACTATGTAGAGACACATGCGTAGGCATTGCCTATATGTTACACCATTTTGAACATGTGATAATTAATAACAACGAGTGAAATGTAATTAAAGTATATATAAAAAAATTACATATATTTTCATAGCTATAATTGTAAGTTGTTATGATGAATCATTGTAGGTATTATGTATGTTCCACATGATAATTATTTTCTTTTTAAGTTAAAAAATACATTACATTCGTTATTAAGAAATAAGTGGAAAGCAATCTGAAGTTTGATACAAATTTTCGAGTGGATTGCGACATTGATTGCATGACGTCACAAGTCGAACATTTCTGTGGAGATCGCCACCTATTCGACTTGATTTCCATTATCATAACCTCACTTGGAGTCATAGGTGTGTTAGATTGAAACATTTCACAAGATTTTATTTGATTAATATAGTAACAGTAATATCAAAACGTAATAAAAAGTAAACGATTTTTTGTATTGATTTATATTCTTTTCTTGAATTCATATTTACGTAAAATGAATTATGTAATCTTTAATTAAACTACAAAGTTTTCTTTATGATATTTATATTGTAAGTGAAGTGATATTGAATTTCTATATTTCAATATTTGTTGTGTTTAAACACAACTAGAAATACTTTTAATTAACAGATACAATAAACGTTTGTGTTTACAATGTTTCGATTATTAGCGCCTATTTGTTCAAAAGTGCAAAAAACGGTAAGCATTTCTGTATTTTAAGCATATAAAATAAATAGTAAATTGTACAAGTATATCTACCAATTTTCGCCAATATTATAAATATTGTAAGCTTGTATTTAGTAAAGAAGTATCATATTAATATCATAACCAACATTATTTTTATTATTATATATATATATACAGATTTATACTTCATCATTCGCTTCAACGAAGGCAAACAATTATGAATTCTTAGAACATATTCGTAAATTTACTGTTAATTCAGTACAATTAGGAAGTTGGCCACAGATTCTAAAGCCAGCACCTGACTTTTCTGGAACAGCAGTGGTCGATGGCGATTTCAAGAATATAAAATTAGGCGATTATAAAGGAAAATATGTTGTTCTTTTCTTCTATCCTCTAGACTTGTAAGACATTATTTATTAATAGCTTTTATTGTAATTTTTAGTTTTTATAACGACTTATAATATTGTTGCAGTACGTTTGTTTGTCCAACAGAACTAATAGCGTTTGCAGAAAGAATCTCAGAATTTAAAGCTTTAAATGCACAAGTTGTAGGGGTTTCTACAGATTCTCATTTCAGTCATTTAGCTTGGATTAATACTCCTAGAAAACAAGGTGGCCTTGGTGGAGATTTGGGTTACCCATTATTGAGCGATTTTAACAAAGAGATATCGGCAAGATACAATGTCCTCTTGGAAGAATCCGGAATAGCTTTGCGAGGATTATTTATAATAGATAAGGAAGGAATACTTAGACAACTTAGTATTAACGATTTACCAGTTGGCAGAAGCGTAGATGAAACAATAAGGCTTATAAAGGCTTTCCAATTTGTCGAGAAGCACGGTGAAGTGTGCCCAGCTAATTGGCAACCTGATTCCAAAACTATTAAGCCAAATCCGAAAGACAGCAAAGAATACTTCCAATCGGTTAATTAAATGATAATTTACAAAATTTTTATAGATTATTTATTATATATTAATATATGATATATTGTAATATGATTCAATGTAATACAGTTAGAAATTAAGTATTTGCATAAGAGAAAAGTACTAATGCAATGTGAATTATTTCATTAAGCGACCTTACGATCGATCCTGCTTTCCTATTACTTGTCATTAATTTTAACATTTTTATTATGTTTTCAGACACGATGGATTTTATAGGATATTTATTTATATAATTGTTGGTTGAAAATACATGTGATTTGTTGGATAAAACTTAATAATGTTGATTTTTTACGATCATCTTTCAATCAGTTCTACGATCAGTTCCAGTATTGAAGGTTAATTCTTATTTGGGGTTCAATCAGACGTAAGAAGTGCAAATATCAACATTTAAATGACTAGAGAAAAGGGAAAGAAGAAAACGCACGTAATGACATAGATACGAGGCAAGACAACGTAGGAAGGAGAAGAGTTAACTTCGTGCTAATTAATTTGATTCTTTGTGGTAATGAAATTGAAAGGAACACGAAAGATCATTTTCGTTTTCGTATTACATCACGCATGTGCGTTCT
This sequence comes from Liostenogaster flavolineata, assembly GCA_025433975.1. Taxonomy (NCBI): domain Eukaryota; kingdom Metazoa; phylum Arthropoda; class Insecta; order Hymenoptera; family Vespidae; genus Liostenogaster; species Liostenogaster flavolineata. The sequence continues at coordinate 1,786,389 of JAITYT010000052.1, forward strand.
CTTACTAAATTTACTAATTTTGTTGAATTTGTCAATTTTTATTTCATATTGTCTGTTGGAATATTTATCACTGATTTTACATATCTTTTATAAATTTATTCGTCAGTTTATATTTCTATTATTTAATCGTTGTAACTTATGTAGTTTTATTATTTTTATGTTTTCTTTTATACGAAACTTTTACTAAATCTGTCTCGAAGCAAACAGTAAAGGTTTTTTAAGCAAAAAATACTTTACAGTAGTCGTCACTTACAATTATAGTATTACGTTGTGTAAGTAATTATTTTTAAATCGATAAAATATTAGTGCTTTTCATGTAGATTTCTAAAGATGAAGAGAAAAGGAATCAAAGATAAGAACATTTATCTTTAAGGTAAATTGAAGCACGGAACATGAAACATGCATAAAGTATAAAAGATACGAAATGACACTGGCAAATCGTAATAGGGGAATGAGAACAGGGGAGAAATACTGAAAAGCGACGCCCGAGATAAACGGCTCATCCTCTTGCTCGATCCACCAAATCCGATCTTGTTCTTTCTACGAAGATCATAGGATTAGTCGCGTTCGTATTCTCGTGAAAAAATGATGCGTTACATTTGACGGGCCTTGGAATCTTTGGAAAATTCGTTTATATATTTGGTATTCAAGTAAGTTAATAAAGTTAAATGTAATTAAATAAATTGAATTTAAATTTTAGTATTTAGTAATTCGTTCTCAAACGGATTAAGGAGCGGCAGAAGTAAATATGCGATAAATCATAGTGTATTTTTAATACCAAAGTGACTTATTAGTAACACGATCGTTAATCGTTTTTATTGCAACAAATAATATCCATGCACTGATATATAGCGCAGAAAGACCTCCTGATCAACTGGAAGAAAAAACATATAAATATATGACAAGTTCAAAGTAAACAATCATGGCAGCAGCGAACTTTAAAGTTTTAATGATATTTTATCTCTTATTATTAGACACTCGAGAAGGAACGGAGCGGAAGAACTATATTTAATTTTATATTAATTAAAATTTTTGCGACGTGATCTTTGCAGTAGCAATCTACTTTTTAAAAGAGCATTCGCAGTCGTTCTAGGATAATGATTGTGGAGTAAACGACTTACAGATAGAAAAATGTTACACTGTTGTCGATTTTGGTTTCGCGTAGGAGCAAGGAGACAAACGAAAGGAGAGAGTCGTAATGTAACCTCAGCAGCGCGGAGACAACGATGGTGGAGATGGTGATGGAGGTAGAATGGAGACGCTGAAGTGGGGACCAGGGGCAATGCATCCATCCATATCCATCCCGGGGTGGCTACCACCGGGGCTTTGATTACTTGTTTTAATCTTCCGACTGCCGACCGGGCGAGCATCTGTCACTCAAAATCCGTAATTGCGCGCGGAACCACCCCTTTGCCTTTCGGTCTATTCCTCGTCTCATACCCCTGCTCCTGCCTTTTACAACCACCTTCGTTGTCTTCTTCGTTCCTGCCCGTTACTTCATCGTTATTTCTCGCGAACCGCTGCCACTTTTCCATTTTTTTCTCAATGCATGGACCACCGCAACAGCAATTGTTAATCGATCATGCGCGAATCGATTGTGACAAGACAATTTTTAAATCTCAATGTTACCTCTTTTAAGGACGGTTTTTGTAACTTTCGAGATTCGTTTACCGTCGATCGCTACTTGAATCGATAATTATTTACGTATACACCCCGTATGCCGTAAAAATCGATGCGTATGGTTTTAATTAATCGTCTTAATTTTCGAACGGTCGATCGTAAACGCGATTACTTATCTCTGGTAATAACTGGCCATTTCGGTCGAGTGGGTTCGAGCTATGCTAGAGCTTCGTGCTACGATTCATCGTGCGTTCATTGGAGTCACACGTTCCTTTTGAAAACGAACAGATGCATCGACCTGTATGGAATAGTGCCAGAGTACAAGGACCCATGGGGATCCGGAACGCTGTCTCTTGGGGTTATTTTCGGTCGATTATCCGCGGGACGAAGGGTCAACGCGCGATGCTTTACCCTGACGAAAGAATAGTAGAGACGAGTCTATTAGAGCGAAGAACATTCGGATAGAAGAAAGGAAAGAAAGAGAAGAGGAAGAAAAGGAGGGAGAAAAAGGGAAGGCGCACGTACGATCTCGGCATCATCCTCGGCATCGTCGGAGTCGTAGTTGTCGTTGGTTGCGTAGTGGTCGTGCTTGTGGTCGTGGACCGTTGTCGTTGTCGTTGTCGTTGTCGTCGTCGTCGTTGATGACAACGGTAGTAGCAACGACGTCTCTCGTTGTCTTTCGTCTTTGACGATACTGCCGGGAAGCGAATATTCCCCCGAGTTTCGTCCCGATTCTTTTCGTTGGTCGGTATGCTGGTCCTTTGGATATTGCCGCGATTCTCGCGTGCCATCGATCGCTCCGCAAAAGAACAACGAATTGAACGACGAGCGCGTACCCCTTTTTTTATTTCCGTTTATTAACGACAAAGAGAGAATGAGAAGAGTGGAACAAGGGACAAGCGAAGGTGGGAGGGGGGGAGGAAGAAGGGAGAGAGAGAGAGAGAGAGAGAGAAAAAGTCATGGATTCGAAGGGGGAGAAACATGCTGTTTGAAGATGTTCGATGGCATTGAGGACGTACGATCGCTCACATCGTCGGTTCATTCTCCATCGTCGCAACCAGCCCGCTCGGATTCAAAGTGCGTTTATTCAAGCGGGCTTTCGCGTTTGATTACTTTCGCCGTTGGAGTCTCGTTGCGCGCCCGTTACCAGCTCGTGATTAATTTTCTAGTCTTTCGTCCAATTGTAAATTGCTTTTAAGCGAGTCGCTCGATCTTGGCTAACGCTTCTCGATAATAAATACTGTAATCGATATAGTTATCCTCGGCTATCTTGATTTTGACTCCTTTCATCTCGCATTTTCTTAGATTCATCAAAGGCCCAAGAAGAAGTGGAACGTTGCTTCGTTCTTCTTCTCGTTCCTTTGCTTCGCTTCAATTTCTCAGAAGGTTACCATATTTTCCTCTAATTCATTCTTGTATCATGAAAATCGGTTAAAAATTCGTAACTATTTTACGAATCTACCAAACAATTCCGTAAGTAAAAACCATTCTATTTTAGGTGTTTGAAATATTACAATGGACATATATTGAGAAAAGTACAAAATTTCACGTTACTTTTTGTGTCATTTGATGTGCAATGCAATACGTTGCAATAAGTTCGCAGTCTTGTTGACGTGGTTATACGATTTTTAACCAATTGCAACGATTTATCGTCCTCGAAATGAATTGGATTGATTCCAGTAATCGTACATCGATCGTTTCGATTCTTATACAATACGAATTTGTAGTACGGTTTATCTCGTAGGATCAAGTCATGATAAATTTGATGCAGATAAAATAGGGTATGTGAAGGATAATAAAACAACGTTATTCTTTTTACTTTTTTTTAGATTACAAAAAATTGCTAAAAATTTCACCGCATACTTGTATACATCGTCGCTTCACTCAGGATTCGTAACGACAGTGAACGCGCATTTGTATAGAAAAAAAGAATATCTCACTGAAAGGATGTCGCATTTTGCGAAGAAGTTCGTGTAAATCCGTTTCAGCGCGCAGCAAAAAATTGGTTTTATCCTTACGTTCAAGATCGAGTACTTTAATTTTTGACGATTCGCGAACAAACGCTTGTACCTGTATACTTCTCGATCAAAGGAATATAGCCAGACGGAGATAAAGGAGGAAAAAATATACTCGGTATGGCGTGTAGCCGGTGAAGGTGGAACGGTCCTATCTTATCTCGCGTTTAATCAACGTCGACGACCCTAACGCCAACTCTCCTAAGCCTTCGGTAATTACTTAGATGGACGCTCCGAAGGCTATCGTACGAATGGCGGGCTGCCCACGAAGAAGAAGCGTGCGTGCAACCGAATATAACGATCTGTAACGCGGTAATCGTGGCACTGAAAAGGAATCGTGTCCCTCGTGTTCATCGTGTGGGATTAGAATCTTTCGACGAAAATCGCCGGTCGAAGATCGATCGAAACGCAGAAGGGACGAAGGCGTGGTCGTCGCTCGTGTTCGATGCGAGTCAATGTCTCTGGTCGGCCGATAGAAGAACGAAGAACGGGGAAGTTACGTTCTCGAGAATTTTCGCTTTCCTGGGAATGATCGGTTTTCAACGACTTCATCGTCGAAATTGTTTCGACTCTATCGAATTAAACTTATCTTAAGCTAAGATGCACCGCTTCTCATCTCTTATTAAGACATTTGTGCGCAATGAAATTCAGTACTATTCGTGCGTTTGTCATAGCAACGTTTTATTCGATGAAATAAGTTTATTCGAATTAAATAAGAAACAATTGTCTTCTTTTATAACGAAACCGCGATTGGACGTGTCTTCGAATAAGTTTTTATATCTCTTGTAATATTCCAGGCTCTCTTATACTTTCTGTAGTTCGTGAAAATAATATGTTATCGTTAATAAAAAAAATGCGTTAGAATCGAAAAGGTTTCACAACGCATTTATACAATTCTAACATTTACGGCAGTTACACGACAGTTTCGTATGTTGGGTTTCTGTTGGCAGAGAATGTTGACTTTCTAAATCCGGATAATATCGTGATTAGAGCTTACTCTGTATCTCCAGTCGAAAGAAATCATGTACTATTTAACAGAGGCGTGGAACGATCGATTCGTCGTCGAAGGAAATTAAACCTCGACGATCTAAAGGCAGTAGCGATAAGTAAGCGAGCGGTCTATTAGCCTGGTGTTACATTCGAGTCCTAAGAACGGACGAACTGATTGCCTCTTCTTGGATCACGAACCCTACGCTACGTTTATCCGGGATCGAGGCTCAATGGAAGCGTACCTCTTTCAAGGGCAAACTATCGACAAGAAGTCTTTAGAATCACACGAATGGGTGTACGAGGAGTTCGGAATGTAGAGATACGAAGGTCTTAACGAGGTAACGAAAGAATAACATATTTATTTATAACTTACTTTTATAGTTCAGCTGCGGATCTTACAGCCTGCTTTATTCGTTGTCAGTTCAATGCTACTCTATGATACCAATTAATTACATAAACGAACAACTTATGAATTATAATGGTACAATAATAGAGATACAATTGGGTACAACTGAACGAGTACAGAGACAATAAAAATAGAAGAAAAAAACATAGATTGGCGAATCTGAGTAAATAATCGTGCGAATACAGCTCAAAAACCGAGTGAATTTGAGTCAAGATTGAAGATAAAAGTGCTGTAAAAAGAACTGAGTATACGCACTTTGTGTGAGTTTTTTCCCAAGGTTCTGTTAGGCAGTCAGAGTTGTTCAAAAGACGATTCCTTAGATGACGCGACTGCTTGATTTCAACTTTTCACTTTCGGGATATTTTACAACGAGTTTCTCACGTTTTAGAGAATCGATCGTTTTCGGATGTCAAAATATTTCACGCGGACACGTTTGCGCTTCCCCTAAACTATATTGCCACAGTTCGACTGTCGTTTGTCGAGATTCGAGCTTGATCTTGTCTACCGTTCAATAAAATATTATTGAGGGTATTCCTTCGAGTTATCGTACCTTAGATTTAAGCAAAGGGTCAATTATTAGGAATGGGTTGTCGAGTGGACGTCACATTGGTTACTGTAATATCGGAGTCGCTGATCCTTTTCTGGCCTCCGGGCGAGTGCTTCGTTAATTAATCTGGCAGCAACGAACTCGGCAACTCAAAGGCACCCTTTTTCGCTCAGGTTTATCCATCCATTTACCGACGGACGTACGTCTACGCATGTATTCTCTCTCTCTCTCTCTCTTTCATTCGTTCGTTCATTCGTCGTCCTCTTCTTTTCTCTCGCTTTAAATATCTTTCTTTCATCATTCTCTCGTTTTTGGATTGCGGTAAAACAATGGGAACGAGACGATTATAATTTGACCGATTCGAGACTGATTTTACGACGAATAATCGCTCGAAAGGGAGATGATAGTTATGAAAGGAATAAAGGAATCATTGTCTCGCATCGTTTTGTAGCGTAGTTTTATGACTGAACGAATTAAAAGTTAATTTGATTAAAAATTTCGAGTACTCGTTCGATCAAAAACGTATTCTTAGTTAAAAATTTATTTTCCTATACGTAAATTGTTTGCTCTTTTATAATTAACGAAGCAGACGTTACTTTCAATTGTGAAACGCGGTTTTTTTCATTTAGAAGAAACGAAATGACTTTCGAAAAAACCTAATAGATCGAACTTTTCGAGCGACGCGATTTTAACGGCGATTATCGTCAAGAAACGCGCATGTGTGATTTTAACGCCTCTATATTTACGTTGCTCTCGACGAATGACGCATTCGTAATATTCGTCATAAAAATGTCCATATTTACATATACATATATCTTGATTTGCTTCGTTTTCCGTGATTATTTCGTGATCCATCCGTAACGGTCGAGACGTGCAACACGAGAAAACTCGTGAGCGGTCCTTAATGCGTTAAGTGCACTTTTTCTTCAGTCATGCCGACAGTTGCAAAAATTTAAAGAAATCCACCAACCTACGGAAAAATTGTCATAAATCGTCCACTATATGCTAATCGGTCAGGTCAGAATCCTGACGCATGGAAGCTTACGCGTTGAAAAACGACCGAACGTTCCCTTATACCCGACGACACCGTGGCGGACAATCGAGCGAAAGGTGAATGGTATATACGACAGGTTCGATGGAGCCGCGGACGCAGGGAAAGGAAGAACGAAAGGACGTCGCGGGTTTAGGTCGACGACAGATCGAATTGGATTTTCGAATTACGGGTACGGCGCGTCCTACGGGCGAGATACGGCGCCGTGCTTGCGTCTGTAGACGCCTTCCGTGTAAACGTATGCGGCCGCGAAGGGTGCCGAAGATCGAGCCGTACCGAGCGGAAGGAGAACGAAGAGACGAAGAAGGGAACGACTACGACTACGACGTCAGAGGAGACGCAGGAAGAGGAGAAGAAGGAGACGAAGGCATCGAGGAAGATAGGAGGGCGGCGGTGAGCGTGCAGGATGCGGCCCGAAGCGGGTTGGCGCGGGTTGGAGCGGGCTGGAGCGAGCGGCGGTGCACTGGCATAAAAGAGCAAGCGAAAAAGGGAGCCTCTTTTTAATCTAGCGACGATTCGCAACCCCCGGCTCCTTTCATAGTTACGTGCTTAGTGCTTATACCCATTGACTCTCTCCCTCCCGGTTGCAGCTCCTCGTCCACCCTCTCTTCGCCATCTCCAGCATCCACTCGGCCCTTCTCCTTCGTTCGCCTCACCCTGACAGTGCCGCCGCGCCGCCACCAATGTATCCACGGTCTCGCTCTCGCACGCTCGCTTTGTCGTCGTGTCAGGGACGGTCTTCGGTAATCACGGGCCCCGAGCTGCTCCTTTCCTCCTCCCTTTCCGCGTCGCTCCTCGTCGCTCGGGGACGCTCGCTTTTTGCCCATCGAGAGAGGATCGGTTGCGACGACTTTATGCCGCTGCGAGGCATCGCGTGCAGTCGATTGGGGGAGGGTCGTTCCTTCCTTGCCGCCCACGGTTCAGGGTTAAAAAGAGTCATTTTCCTTTGGAGACGGATTTAATGGGTTTCCTTCCCGACTAGCCAGCCTCGATTTCTTTCCTTCGACCGAAATGTTATTGACGTCTGTGGATCGGTGTCCAACGTGTACGGCTATCGAAGATCGCAAACACCATTAGGACGAAGACGACGCTCATTTTAAATCGCTAGATTGAAAGAGATAAACGTAAAGGAGTAGATCAAGGTTTTACGAGAGGATTGAGTTTGAATCGGTTTCGGAGAAAATAGCGATGAAAATTTAAAGGCGAGCATTCGCTCGCAATTATCGGTAATGCGACTTTTACGAGCTTTCGTCTTCCGATATATTACGTCGCGTGCTCGTTTACTTGCAAACCGTGAATATTTCTACGAAAGGATTGCATGTATTGTGTTACGCGCTGAAGCGGCTTAAAACGGTTTAAATAGCGGTCGTAAGTGGCTGACTTTTCGAACATGCGGTGCTCCGGTATACGAGAGAATATTTCACAGCACGTATTGGTAAATACGTTGCTTGAATCTTTCGTAGGGTTACACGAGCGAACAGCGTGAGAAATCGATAATTCGCTTCGCGTTTGCAAAATTTGCACGCGACAAATGTTTCTTTCCTCGTGCTTGCGTACGAAACGTAAAGAATCGTATAATGCGTTCGTAATTTAAAAATATATAGCCTGATTAAAGTCGCGAGTTGTCGTTCGCCTCGCTCTCTTGCTCTTTCTTTCTCTTTCTTTTTTTCTTTCGGTTCTCTATTCACAACACGCTTTTAGCGCCGTAGAAGCATTTTGTTTTTTTTTTTTTTTTTTTTTTTTTTT
>JAITYT010000052.1:1795785-1817710 GCA_025433975.1 Liostenogaster flavolineata
TATCGATTGGATTCGTTCGGTAACTCTCTTCGATATATGCGCGTTGCTATCGAAACGGTAGGTATCCGTGTATCAGAGTCGATAGATTCTGTTTACTCGTTTACACGAGAGGAAATCGAGCGTTCGAAGACTAAACTCCTCGCGTCTACGCTTCATCGCTCCGCTTCTGCTCCGGTGATAGTTATAAATCGATGAACAAGTAGACTGCATTACGATCCTAACGACAGCGCTTTGAATATCCATTGACACGCAGTTGGTCGGCAAATAACAGCAGGTTACGATAGGATTCGACGAAGATAACTCGTATATTGCCGTGACATCGTCGTCGGGGCGTGGCTTTCGCATTAGTAAGCGCTTTGATACCTACGAGTTGGCCTCGCGTATGCATAAGGGCACTTTCGTGCTCATCGTCCGTAGATTTTCCAAAAAAATTCTTTCATTAGAGTAATTGTTAAGCGACGGTACTTCTCGAGCGCGTTAATAACGGTCACGAAACGATCTTGAGCCGCGATAAATTCTGTTTGGCGTCATCTGCGTTACGGCCAGCGCCATTCCTCTTTCCTTTTCTTTAGCTTCATCCATCCTTTTCTACCATCATCTACGTCACGTTATCGATATCGTTGGGGTTATCGCCGCGGTTCTTGTCGTGGTTGCCGTGCTCTCATCGTCGCCCGTTTATCGTAGGGTTGCCCTTTTCCCATCGCAGCTGGCGTGTGTCGCGAGGTGCCTAGCGCTTTATCTCGTCCTCCGGTAATTAACTCGATTAGTTGTCGGTCGAAAGGCTACACATACCGGTCTACTAATACATTGTGGCGGATTAAAACGTTCCTCTCTTCGTTAATGTCGGTTGTTACGGCTTCAGTCGCTATTTAGAGACAAAAGGCTTTTTAGTTTCTCTCTCTCTCTCTCTCTCTCTCTCTCTCTCTCTCTCTCTTTAACAGCTGCCTTTCCAATTATGGACAGTATGCGTGATTAATAAATTTGTCGTGTTCATTCTTGCTGAGAGTTAGGCGGATCACGCGATCAGTCGGAGGAAACTTGGTCTTCGATCTAAGAAATGACATCGTAATAAATGGATTTTATTTCTACGAAATGCTTGGTCGAATAGGAAGTAAAAATTGTTTAGAGTTTCTCTTATCTTGGGGGTATATGGAAGGTATAGTAACCTAAATGGTTACCTGAAGACCTGCTGAACGCTTGTTACCTCTCTCGCCTCTTTTATAGACGTCCAATGTCAACGCTTCAGTCAACCAACGGTTAATTGAGCGACTAATAATTTAATTTCGTACTATAAACTTTAAAAGAAGAAGTGACGCAGAAATTTATATCACAATCTTTGTATCATTATCTTGTTTTCCGTCGTTCGTCATTCCTATTAACTTACAAAGTACTTTAAATACCAAACACAGTTGGAAGCTTTTCGACACAGTATGATTCAGTGTACGATACTTCGAAAGAAAATCATAACAATATCGTAATAATAAATCATAAATCATAAATCAATGAAGGGTTGGTCTGACGAAGAAAAGAGTCGCCCAATCGTGGATGAAGACGTCCTCACGGAAACAGATTTGGATGACGCGGTGATCGACGCGTTAAGAAGGATTTCCGTGTGCTCATTCGACGATACGATCGTAACGCGATCGTAGCTGACTGCTGTTCGTCCCTTTACGCGTTAAATTACTTCGCGACACGACACGTAGGAAGAGGGCGTTACGGTGCAATTCGACTCCAGATTGCCGCTTCGACAATGCCGCTTTTCGTTCAACTTTTCTTTTGCCGCGTCTGCCAACGCAATTTCCTTTCTATCGCGTGTTCGGGATAAACCATCCAAGTTTCTACACGGCAGGGTAAGTCCAACGTTCCCAGCGTCTTCCTGCATTTTTCTCGCGTCTCCCTTTTTATAATTTGTCGATTTCATCCCCCTATCTTCTCTTCGAACGCGAGATACAACCGGCGGGAATAAACCGTTGCGATAGCCTCCGAATAATAAACTTTTTTGTAAAAAAAACATTATCGAATTTCGATGAGCTAGGAGGTTAGGATGAATCCACCGAAGGTGTGAAAGATGATTCGACTCGTTGATTATAGGAGTTCTCGTAACTGGCGTGTAGAGTCAGATCGGCATTTAATTAGTTGTAGGGGCTGCATTTTTTATGGAGAAATGACTCATCGTCGATTAAAAGATTAACGGGTCAAGCGCGTTTGCTATCTTGATTTATTTCGTTGAACAGACGTAGAAGAAGCGACATTATCGATTCTTCCTAAAATGTTCAGCATTTTTTTCATCGAAGCAATGCGTTTCTCCGTCAGGATTTTTCTGAACGAGTAACGTATCCTTTGATTATCTTAAAGAATAATATTTTATTTCGCAAGTGAAACATCGGATGGTTGCGAGCTTCTTGAAGATCAAAAGAGAAGACGCGGACACCGTCTTGGAATTACAAATTAATCGTTTTGCACTCGAGCTGTTACGAATGCCATAAGCGCCTCGTACTGCGAAAATTTCTCGAACAAATAAATCGTATCATCGCGTAAAACGTAACACAGAATGCGAATTGCTATCGAATAACGTCAATTAAGCCGGATTTTTCACGAGTCGATTAGTGTCGGTCATTTTACAGATTGACTGCGATCGGGAAATCGTTCGGTTTGTCGTTACGAGTTTACGCACGGCTGGTTATCGCGATCGGACAACCGATAATCGATTCGAATTGACGATCCGTGGTCCGTTATTCGTTTCCTTTATTTATTTTCTTTCTACGGATTTCGAAAAACCTATCGAGTCTCTTACTTTCGAACTATCGTCGTTGCATCGGTTAGAGCGAATTAAAATAATTTAAAAGACACTAAGCTTTTATTCGAAGAAATTAAATCGTAGATCTGTATCAGATGCAGAAACGAATTCGATGCTTTTTTGAAATATATCGAACGATTCGAGAAGGATGAGAGCGAATTTTGCCGGTAATTTGAGTCACTGAAAAGGTCAGATTAATAGTCGATCGTTTGATTTTCCACTCGTACCAACGATTTATTTATTGGATTGGCAAGCAAGTGATCGCAGATTTAGTAGATAGATTCTTATTTAGAAATCCGCAATTACTTGCTTGCCAATCCAATATATCCGTAACAACGTCTTATTGTCGTCCTTCCTTACGGTCATGCGCCATTCGCGTTTCTAGAAGTCGTTCATTCCTTGGCTACCGCGTGCAGATGCACCCGATATACTCTCGATTCCACGAAAGTTTTCGAAGCCCACGGACGCCTGTCTTTCCTCGGAATTCTCAAAAATGTCTGCCTCTCCCTAATCGAGGTCCTTCGTTCGAATGGAGATCAAAATTCGAGAATTGTCTCTCCGCTTTAATGGATCAAGACAGTCGGATAAAAAATTGCTAGGTAGATAGAAACGGAGGAATCGTTTCCTTCTCTCCGGCATTACTCTCTTTCTCTCTCTCTCTCTCTCTCTCGACAAAAGGTTATCGTGCGCGGGTGAGCTTGCATGAGGAAGACACAGCGGTGGCGACGGTGATGGTAACGAGAGAAAGAGAATAAAGAAGGGCAGAAGGAAAGGAACGGAAGAGCCAGAAGCGGAGGAAGACGAAGAAACAGGAGAGACTTGCGTGCAAGGAGAGGAGACAAGGAGGCAAGAGAAGGAAAAAGAGAGAGAAGCGAGAGTAAAAGAGCAGCGGTAGCAAGCGCGATGATAAGAGAAGGAAAATATCACGGAAGAAAGACGGATCAACGTGTCACGGATGAAAAGAGGCTCGCAGAGAGATCAGAGGCGAAAAGAGGCGAAAGGTGCGATGGCGCGCGACGGGGTGCGAGAACGATGATTGAAGTGCACGTACTTACGTGCACGTACTTACTCCGATATGCATCGGTCGCCACCATCGTCGTCATCGTTGTCAACGTCGTCGTCGTCGTCGTCGTCGTCGTCGTTGCAGGAACTACGCGGAATCGTGTCGATGCCAGCCGTATTGTTGTCGGTTCTCCCTCGTGGTCGCGCGGACCGAAAAAGAAAGAGGGAGAAAAAAGAGCCGAGGCAGGATGGAGATGAAGAAACGCGTCGCGAAAACGGCGCTCGTTTCGTTTCAACGCGCGTACACCAACGAGGCAGCCGACGATGGCTGTCGTTGCGGCGATTCTCGTTTCTTCAACGATGCCAACGCGTTGTTCTTTTCTTCGTCGATATCGTGGAACAAGTTCGATCGAGAGATCTCGTCTCGATAGATCTTGCAATCTTTTTTTTTTAATCCTTTGCGGTCGGAAGGCGCCGCTCGGGCGCCACGGCGATTCGATGCGGCAACTCGAGAGGCGCCTTCCAGGCGTCACGGCGTTCTAGACGGTAACTCGAGAAGAGAAAGTTTTTTTGAGTATGGAAATCCGCCTAATTAATTCCTATATTCTTCATAAACTAGTAGAGAAACAAAAGAACGAAATGTCACGCAAACATTTACAATTTATACCAATTTTAGGGGACCAGTTGGTAGGAGATTTTCGACAATCGCGAGATAAAGGCTAAATCAGGCTAAATGCAAGGTTTCATATAATTCTCACAGGCTCGAAAAGGGGTTGTAAGATTCGTTCCTATCGAGAAAAACCAGGTGGAAGACGCAAAACAGTTTACTACTGCGATAGGTGTCCAGATAAACCAAGGATGCAGCTTGGTGCGCGTGTTTCATGAATTATCACGCGAAACTAAAATACAGAGGCTAACGTTACAAAATTCTAAATTGCAAAGGTGTAAATATAGATAACGTATCAAAGTATAACGTCTTTGTAAGTTATTTTCTATATAAACTCATTTTACGCGATCCGTAAGACACTCGTTACATATGCGTAAAATCGTCTCGAGTTTTGCCTCGTCGTCCGCAAAAGGGTTAAATTACCTTCTCTCGTCAACGGATAAGCGACGATCGATCGTTTCTTACTCGCTGGACCTCGTCGAATGTCCTAAGGAAGTTCTTACCTATTTTACGTCGAGATCGGTCTCTTCTTCGCAGCGAATGACGCTCTAGTAGACTCGCGCCTGTAACGAACGTTCTTTCGTTCGTTCCTTTCCTGAAATGAAACGAGTTTTCGCGACAGCGATCTCCTCTCGGGTCAACGTCGATCGAGTGTCGTTTGTCCTCTTGCCTAGCTCGATCGTACTGGTTAAACGAGGGAACTTGAACAGCGTTTAGCACGATTGGAGCCTGGGTTGGAAGCGCGCTTTGCTTAATAGAAATACGCTGCTTGTACAACGAACATCGCGCGATTAACGCGTTGATTTCCATGTCACCCATTTTTCAATTATTTTAAGTGTCAACAGAAGGACAGACCTTCGTCTATGTTACGCACAGATACGCGCGACAGAAAGTGGCTAAACGATAATAGAAAGAATAAAGAAAAAAGAAAAACAGCCCACGTGTGAAAAACGTGTATCTTGACAGGCGTTATAAAAATTGCAAGACGAGGGGTTGGAGCGACGCTGGATAGGGTGCGTATCATCGCTGCTGACTGATCTTTTCGTTTAGCTAAGTAAAAATAAAACACGAAAGAATATCGAAGAAACGAAATCAGACGGAAAATATAAAAATCTATGGATACAATTGTCGTACAATGGGCACAATGTCAAAAGCGTGTTATCGTAAAAAACGCCACGGAACACCTCGAGCATAGTTAAAAGCAATTAAATGTGTATTTCGTAAGACGTAATTCTTCCACGGTATAACAACAATACGCACGTACGTTTATAGAATTCAATTGCGAGTAATATATTTAGATAACTTTGGTACGTTTCAACGTGCCTCCTCGGAGCGTCGTTGACACTCGAATAAGTCATCGTTAGCCTCGAAGAACCACGATTAATACACTCCGATTTCATCGTCGCTGTTATTAGTTTCAACGCCATCGATCAAACGTCGCTACGTTCGACGCGGAACACACTCGTCGGTTCGCTCGTACTTCCGTCGCCCGTAAACTCCGTGTAACACGTTAACACGTGGCACGCGATAGTTTACGATATCGTAGCCTTGAGCGTGGCCAAGCATCGAGACGATTCGTACGAAAAGTTACGCCTGCGAAGGCAATGCCAAGATGCACCCCACGTGCGATGCGTCGAAATTCGTAGACGCGTCGTCGAGCGCTCAAGTGATACGAGTAAACGTTAAAGAGCGGCGTAAGTAGAAGAAGAAGAAGAAAAATAAGAATAAGAGCAAGAAGAAGCGCAGTAGTAACGGTAGAAAAAGATGAGACGTCGATTTCGTAACTCTACCGTTCCTTTAATAAAATCAATCGTTTGGATACTTATCACAACAGGTAGAATATATCGTAGGAACCCTGGCCGTTGTCCTTAGGCGCGGATACCTAAGGTGCTGAGCCCCGACTTTGCGGCGCCGATCTTCACCGTCGCGGGAGATGAAGGGTCTGTGTGTGCGCGCGTGTCTGCGTCTGCCTGTACGTGTCGCAGTGTGTCTTACCATGTGTACGTGTTATGAGGGGGGAATTGTGGGGCATACACGAGCGTAAGCGTCCCGCGACGTCCCGGGCGATCGTCGAGGGATGGATGCGATGGTAGGCGGCGACGAGACACGGGCTAAGAAGAAAGAAGGACGCTAACGGCAGAAGAGAGAGATAAAAATATAAAGCTAGCGAGCGAGCGAGAGAGAGGGAAAGAGAAAATATGAGCGCGAGATAGGCGACAAGAAGAGTGACGCGTCGTTCCTCGAACCGATCGACGTTGTGTCGTACGACGGACGGTAAGAGCTTGCGGGAGACGTCCAATAAATATATACACGCTTTAATTTTTTTTTGCACAGATACATCCCGACCGGTAGAGGCGGTTCGTACCTCGATCGATTCGATCTCTCGGTACGAGATCGTCCGTCTATTCGTCGTCGTCGTCGTCGTCGTCGTCGTCGATAGTTGCTTACCTACGACGAAAGGAAGCGAAGGTGGAGTGGCGTCGCCCGGGGGTCGATGGGTGGGTGGCGTAAGTGCGTGGGTCGAGGGGCGAGGGGCAACGATTGGGCGTGGGTAGGGGGTTGGAAGAAGCCGATACGGCGTGGTCGTCGTCGAACGTTTCGTTGGATGACGTTGCTCGTGTAACGGGCAGCGGCGGCAGGCCGGACGGCGGTTATTACGAGGACGATTGAGCCGGTTGGCCGTTCGGTGGGGGTGGGGGTGGGGGTGGCGGCTGCGGATGCACTTGGTGGGGCAAGAGTGCGTGCGCCTGCACGTGCGCCGGATGATGATGATGGTGGTGATGGGAGTAGAAGATCGGCTGCGCGGTGGCAGGGGCGCAGGAGGTACCGACGCCGACTCCGACGCCGACGCCGACGCCGACGGAGTGAGAGAGCACGGAAGAGGCGGCGGCGGCCGAGGAAGGCACCGAGGGTGGCGGCGGCGCCGTCACCGAGACGGAGACGCCACCGGCGGACCCGGTGCCGCTCGACGCCTCGTGATAGAGGATGGGTACTCTGACGAGTCTCTGAGCGGCGTGCGCCATATTGGCCGCCTCCAATTCCGCCGCCAGTTGCCTCTTCCACTTGTTACGACGATTCTGGAACCAAATCTTCACTTGGGTCTCCGTCAGCCGTAGGGACGCCGCCAGACCGGCTCGTTCCGACGACGAGAGGTAGCGCTTCATGTCGAAGGTGCTCTCCAACTGAAAGACCTGCGATCGAGAGAAAACTGTCCTGGTCTTCTTCTTTCTTTTTATGCTGCTGGAGTCGCGACCATCCACGCCGACCTGGATTCCGTTGCTCTGACCACCGTTGTTGCTTTGACCACCGCCGCCACCCCCGCCCCCGCTTGCCACACCGACGCCTCCGCCGCCGCTCGTACCGCCATTGCCTCCCACCACTCCGTGAAGACTCGACGCGTTCGCCGATTCGCCGTCGCCGTCGCCGTCCTGGCAATCGTCTCCGTCGACCAGGTCGTCGTGGCACTCGTCGCCGCTCGACGGACTCCTCGTGCGATGTAGCCGGTCGTCCACGTTGTCGTCGTCGAGATCGTCTGTACGGGCAGAAATAAGAAATTGGGTTAATTTCTCCCTCTTTCTCCGTCTGGGTTTGGTCTCTATTTCGCACTTTTTTCGATTCTACACGCTCGCGCCATTCTTTCACTCGCTGTTCTCTCTCTCTCTCTCTCTCTTTGCTGGAAAGTTTCGTCGAGTACTCGAAACGACGGCGTCGTCGTCATCCATGCGCGTTAGATTAGAAGATCTCGCGTTAGTGCGAGACCGATTGGTTCAACGATTCGCCTGGACGAATTTAATCTGGTCTGGGATTGAAAGTATCTATGCTAATGTCCGAGTTATTTTTGTTATTTTTTTCTAAAGGATTTTTTGGCTTTACGTAGACTTACAGTGCGATATCCGAAATATTCGACAACGAAGAAGCGTTACAGTTTCCGTGTTTTAATTATTTCATTACGCTTTTTTTGATTCTCCATCTTATTTTCATCTTCGATTTCTCGTTAACGTTTTAAATAGCTGAAATTTCTATCTCGAGTCAACGAGAGATCGTTGGAATTTCGTTTGAAATCCGTCGTAACGATTTAGATACGAAACGAGTCGAACGTTGGCGATTCGCGAGTTTTTGTAACTGTCTCAAAACTAAAGTCAGCCGGAAGTCGGAGGAGGGACCGTACTAAGGATTCGAAGGGTTCGTCAGTGCGTTTTTTCGTCTCTCTTCGCACCGCGACGTCGTCAAATAGCGAAACGCGTTCTATTCTCACCTCGTATCCAATGCAAGTGTTAAAATCTACAAAGTTAAATCAAATTCTCGTGTATATTATGTTCGAATATGGTGATATTCCTGAGACGACATCGTAACGATTAAAGTCATGATCGACGCACGCGAGAGTCGCAAGATGTCGTTCGATCGTAGAAAATTGTTTTTTGTCCCGTCGAGGTAACACTCGTCGTGACGGTCGAAGATCGATCATTGGCCTTCGCTCGGTCACTGTCATGATTTTATCGAGGAACTCGTTGCGCTGCATCGTCTTTCGGGTTCGCGCGTATCGTACGCACGGTGGCACGCGTTGATGATTATATTTGCGTAAATCGTCATTGGCGGTAAACCGACGCTATCGATGGCCGCATCGATTATCTAATTGATGAATAGTCTGCAAAATTAATACACCATTTATCTATCAGAACGATGGTGCGAACGTTTCGAATATCAGTGCGAATATTTCGACTTGTTTCACGCATTGCACGCGAAATATTCATACCGTGTGTATCGAATCTGACTCGTTTCGCAAGCACGTAAAAGCGAACGACGCACCACCGCGAAGATCGGCACGTCTTTTTATCTCTTTGCGACTCTCCATCGTTCTTTCTTGCTTTTTTCTTTAATGCCGAAGTTTTGTATCGATACGTTGTTTTAAAAAATGTTTTATTCCTTTTTTAAATTTATAGAGGTAAATAAATAAAATATCTTTTGTGTATTTAATGTTTTTGGATTTGTAGTTTGACGAAATCGTTAAGGTACGAAGGCAAGTCAACGAAAAGCTAATGATCTAAATTGGCTTAAAAAAATTTGACAAAGTCAAGGCTGTCTAATAATTGTGCCCAAGACCATCAAGGTAGATCGGGTCGTATAAATTCATTGCAGAGTTTGCATCAATCCGAATATGCGTAATATGCTGCGTAATATCTGCAATTTTAATAACATTTGCATTTGTAATCGACGTTATTGTCGTACGTCAAAAGTTTATTATTTTGTCTCATTGACAAACGGCGCTCCTTCTTCCGTTTCTCGAGGAAGGGTACGAGTCAATAGTATCCAAGCCAAGTACCAGAGTAAGGTGGTAGGAGCAAAACGATCGACGAGTAAGGCGATCGCCGTTGGTTTGTCGCGGCGGAAGCCGTGGAAGCCATACTTGTCGTACACGTTCTCGCGTATAAATATATACACTCATAGATGCGCCGAATTTATACGTTTGTACGTGTATTCGCTCTTTCCTTCGACACTCTTTCCAATAATTCTCGTCGTCCCTAGAGGGTGCTAAAAATATTCATTCGATACTTATATGATACACAGGACATATCATACTGATCAAAAAAGTTTAATGGACATAAGCTGAACCGTTTCTGAGGTATCGACGTCTTTTATGTCAGCTTCATAAACGAATTACTACTGGCCGATATGAAGGGTCGCTTACGTATCTATCTCCCTGTTAATACCTTCAATTTTTCATCATCGGAATATTTGGAAAGCAAAGGTGATTCCTTTGTTGATAAATAATTTGGAAGGCATATGTAATCGTATGTAGCATGCCTAGTTATTAGTTATAATTTTCTGAATACTATTTTTGAAACAATTTGGAGACCTGGCATTAACAAATGCATTTTTAAGAATATTTTACTTCATAAACCTTCTCTCAATGAAAAAATAATCTAGATGTTTGAAAAAATAATAATCAGACGGTCAGGCGAATATGGTAGACGAGATAAAGTTTCATGTTCCAAGTTGTTCAACTTTTGTGCCGTTATTCGTTAAACGTGCGGTCGAGAATTATGATGCAGCAAGATTGAACTCTTTCAGTCGACTAATGCCGGTTGTTTCTCTCGTAATTTCTGGCGCATTACTTCAATTTGCGCACAGTATCTCTCCGCTGTAACGTAAGGCTTCTTCTGCATCCAACCTGCATTGAGCAGAACGTCGTTTATTGTCATAAAAATTCATTTTTCTTCGCAATAACGATTCGCAATCTTTTTCGTTGATTCATTGTTTAAGGCAAGACGATAATAAGTGACGTTCGCAACGCGAAGAAAACAAACGTTGTTGATATTCGATCTCTTTGATAGTGTTTGTAATTTTCGTTTGGAGCGAAATGATATTGAATAGAACAGCCAAACGGTAGCAGACTCGATCGCTGCAGTATCAAACGTTTATATACTCACAGCTATTATAGATTTAAATTTATAGTTATAAATAGATATAAATTAATATATATATATATATATATATATATATACATAGAAATATATTAATTTTAGCAATGTGCCACGGAAGTTCATAAATGCTAGATAATTTAACTTCAAATGGTTCGACCGTGAGAAATACGTTATATTACTCTGTGACATTGAAATAACAGAATATAAAACATATAATGATAAGGTTTGGAATACGACGAAAAGATCAGAGATACGTTAAAAGGATATATGACTGTATGAAGGTATAATAAAAAAAACGGAATATCTGGTGAATATATAAAATGTCAAAAAATAAAAAATTGATCGATGTATTAAATTTATTAAAGTTGGGGTGTATCGCTATTATAAAAGGTGTGGAAGTTTTTTTTTAAATTACATAATTTCACATCGTTATTTCTAGGAATTTTTTCCAATTCAATACTTTTATAAAAAATAAATGTGAAACTAAATGTGAAAAAATCGTTCGACGTTGGGTAGATGCATACCAATTAATTAAAGCTACAACAACGATGTTTTTAATAAAAATACAAACTTTCGTCCACGTATGTTCACTCTTCTATATCGAAGGAAATAATGTTTTTCTATTTTTCGATACCAATGCATTCATCGCCCACGCCATTTTTCGTTGTTTTTCCATATAATTTTACAAGCGATGGCTAATACCTTAGCTCTCGTCGAAATTATAATTATTTATAAATACCCTTAAATGCATAGCCGACTGCATTAGACTACGTAAGTTTTGTTAAAATCACTATAAAATATCTCTTCTCTTGCTTTGCACGAATACGCGTAACTATTAGAATTCACGTTTAATTGTATTTAAGTGAAAACGTCTTTGTTCAAAGCAGCTTTGCTCGTTCAGCGTGAACACAACGTTAGATTGAGTCATCAGCGTGATCGATCGAGTGTTACTTTTCATAGGCTAATCATAGGATTACTCGTGTTACTTTGTCCTACGGTATCGATCGTTTCGCTCCACCAATCGATTACAGAGTTACTAGTCTTCTTGAGAATCTAAATTTAAAATCGAAGTACGATTCACGAGCCTGTATAAATTATTTTACAGTATCTTCACATTTAAACATCGGTAGCCATTCTACAATTCTATAAAAGAAGGACAATCTCTTCGATAGGATCAGGTATATTTTCATTTTCTGGGGGACATCGTGTACTATCGAAAAAAGTATGAAAGAAAATCAACATAATTTGATTTATGTTAGAAAACTAGAATTACCTTTGAAAAATGGTGTACGTTGAATATCTTAACATTTAAATATGCATTATAAAATTTACTGGTTGGCTAATCAGTGTCAATCGTGAATGTAATATAGAAATAAAAAAAATACAAAATTGGAGAAAAGTTCCTTATAATCGGCAGTTATTTACGATGAATTAAAAATTTGAGAAAATATTTACCAGCAAATTATTTTGCGCTCAACTCTGTGGATATTATATTCCGATTGTTGCATCGCCGTTAAAAACATTCAATTCGTTTAATTAAACTTTTTATTTTCGTTGTTATTCTTGTAAGGTCGTACATTTTTAAACTCTAGACAATTTTAACGAATCGAATAATCCTTCGTAGTTCATTTAGATCGTCAGAGGGATTTTATCGACGACGATTGCGTTGCGTCGGGAATCCTTTTACGACGTAAAAGCGATACCAAAGCCACCAACGATGAAAATATTATTAATCGTTAGACTTACCTCGTTGTGGGAAGGACGCCGAGGCCGGACTGACGCGGCTGAGAGCACCGACGACATCGCCGGCCGACGGATGCTCCAGCACCTGTAAACCGTGCGTTGGCCTCCAAGGAAACGGCCAACCGGCACTACCAGGTAAAACACCTCGAATACCCGCTTCGGTATCGCCGATGTCCGACTGACCGGCTGCGACATGGACAACATTGCCGAGCGCCGAGGACGCCGTGGCGAGCCGCGAGTGATGCTGATGATGTTGTTGGTGCTGTTGCTGCTGTTGGTGTTGTTGTTGCTGCTGTTGTTGTTGTTGCTGCTGTTGCTGCTGCTGATGTAAATGCTGGAGCGTCGAGGGGAAGAACACACCACCCACGCCGATACCGACCGGATATCGGCCGGCTATCAGGGACGACATCAAGCCCAACCTGTGATCGTAAGGAGCTTTCATTAGCGAGGAAAAAGATTTCGCGTATCCTGGTAAGCTCCGAGTAACGATTAAACGAGACAACGAGATGTTAACGTACGTTTTATGGGGATGGCGTATCCGCTATAACTCTCTATATACTTTATATAGTATATAAAGTATACTTATTCTCTCGATATATACTCTATATACAATATACTAATAACTCTTGATATACTTTGTATTTTTTCCTCTTGGTTTCTTCTAGGACCTTTCGAATTAACGAAGCGCTCGATTACTTTTCGGTTACTAGAAGAAACCAACCGTATCTTTTCAAATGTATCTGTCCTTTCGTCCTGGATCCTACATACATATATATATGTAAGCCAATTTACTAGGCACTTGTGTACATATACGCACGTAGGTACGTATGTTCGTGTACGTGTACGCGCTCGAAGCGATTTCGAGCGTTGGAATTACATTGGTTATAGTCAGAGTAATTAAAAGTCGTCTAACAGTACGTTGAATAACATCAAATGCCAGATTGAAGTAGAAGTGAAGTAGAAAGTCTAGATAACATCTACGACTTTATCACGGCTTAAGAATGTAGTTCGCAAGTGCATTCTTTTATCGCATCATGTAATTATCGTTCAATAATTTCGAACGTATTGATAATACTCGGCAAAGTTGACAAATTCGAAAGGATACTTTCGAATTTAGCGAGCTTTCTTCTTTCATGGAGCGTCAGCTGTTTAATTTCACCGTCGGCACACGTCGAAATGTCGAAGATGGAGCGTCCCACTGATCCTCCCTTTCGTTTATCCTTGCTCTCCATTTCGTTCCTAAGATCGATCCATGGTGAAAGATTTATCTTTATTCATCCCACCGTTGATCGATGTTTCATCGATTTTATTACGCACTTACATAGGTAATACACCCTATAGATTCGATGCCAGGAACGAAATCGTTTCATCGACTTGTCTGTCTTGCCTCTTTTCCCGTTCTCTGTCTCCATTCCGTCCTTTTCCAAGTCGATCACTGCGACGGTAAACACGTTTGCAGCATCGAGAGCGCGTTTGAAGCAAACTGTTACGTCAAAAAGCGGTGAAAAGCGGCAAAGCGAACGATCCGTTCGGCAACGGACGCAAAACCGCCGAATCTCCGATTTCGTTGGACGCGCCACGTGTCCGCAAGATAGAGGGATTTCGATTTCCATCGTCGATGAAAACAACGGGTTTCTATCGTGGCCCGTACTCTCATCGCACCCCGATCCTCCTCCGTCTCTTCACCCCCATTCTCTGACACCCCTCGACGTGAATTAAAGTCTCGCGGTCGATCGGCCGATCGACCGATTCTCTGCGTCGCCTCGGCCGGTCGGTATCCATTGATTCTACCGAGAACGAGGGTGCGCACGATCGATATGCATACACCGTTCCTTTTCGCGGTTCATCGGTTCTTTGTACTCTTAAACGTCTAAATTAGATTGGCAATTTAAAAGGAAACGATCTTTCGCTGATCTTTCCTCTCAGAGCGCGCTGTTGCTTTTACCGGTCTTCTTTTTACGTTCTTTCGTACCTTTCGTAAGTGCTTTCCTAACTGCGATGTAATTTATTATATTACATTTATTTTTAGGGTGTCCAATAAATTCTTTCACGGTAAGTTTCGTCGGCGACACAGTCTCTTTTAAAACTTTTTTTCTAGATCGTTTAATATGGATAGCCAAAGGCATCATTTGTGGCATGTTTTATGCTTCGTTGCTTTATAAAAGGTAATAGTATAAAGGATATCGAAGACGAGATTTGTACCGTTTACGGAAGTGATGCTACGACTATTAAGACGATCCGCAATTGGTTTGAGAGATTTAGAGCTGGCAATTTGGAGTTGAAAGATGAAGACCGCAGCGGCTGCCAGCAACGACGGATATGGGACCTTATCAAGGCCATGCTCGCTAAAAATCCACGATATTATATGCGCGAGATAGTGAATGTCACTAACATTCCCTGAACAACGGTACGTAATCACTTGATCAAGATGGAATACGTCGATCGATGTGAAGTTTGGGTTCCACATCTATCGACGGGGGTCGGTTTCTACAATTGCTACAGCTACTTCGCAATTTGCTTCTTCAGCGACATGGAAGAGATCTTTTCTTAAAGACTTGGATTTTATATCAAAATGTGCATCGAAAATGCACTTGGTCTAAGGACAATAGATCTTCAACCGTCGCAAAGCGTGGACTTCACCCGAAGAAAATTCTTTTGTCCATTTGGTGGGACTGGAAAGGTGCAGTCTACTACGAGCTCCTTCATCAAGGTGAAACCATCAATTCTGCCAAATACTGCAATCAACTTGATCAATTGAAAGCTGCCACGGGAGAGAAATGTTCAAAATTGTCGAACAATTATTACTTATCCTATCATCAAAAAAATCTCTCTGTGACAAACGCTTCTGATCCGTAAACGAAATAAAAGCGCACCTCCAGGAATATTTTGCAAGTAAGCCTCAACAATTTTGGAAACAAAGGAATATCGAGACATCCTAAGAGATGAAGAAGGTGAAAGAGCAGAACGGTTCGTATATAACGCAATAAATCAACCTTAAACAATATCGTGTATTTATTTTGTATAAAAAAAAGGAAGAAACTTATGGGACATTTTAATACCATGCGATCGCGCGGTCGTACAGCGTGGTGTGCTCATCGTACTAGCATTAATCGTTTCTCGGTGAATCTCGATTTAATATCGGTTAGAATAGTAGTTATGAAAATATATATGGATTATTTTCGATCGATGTGTTCACCAGCAAACGATTGTTGCTTCTATGTAGCTGTTTTTACCGAGACTGATCATAGTGGATTTTTTCTGTACGTTTTCCGATGCGGCGACTAAACCACCGCGCGTGGACCACCTTTGTGTTCTCGAGAAAGATTCTGCTCGTTAGAGAAAATGTATACGATTATTACTGCTAGAAGCTCTGTAATTATAAACAGGTTCACGCTTGACATCGTTCGGATTATCATTTACGACGAAGAACAAGAAACAGAGTACGATCTTGCTCGAAAACGCTCGATTCGTCATCGATTTATTAACTCTCTTCCCCTTTAGTTTATCGTACCAGTTCATGAGTGCCTGTGAAGGATAATTCCGACGCGGTAAAAGCGAAATTTTATCGTTATCTAAATTAATATAAAAATCCGAGGAAAAGATCGATCCTTAAGCCATTGGGAGGACCGATTTTATGTATAATACAACGAACATTCGTCTCGAATTTCGGGCAGTTTTATACGAAGCGTCGCTCTTGCCAGAAAGAAAGAGACAAACGGCATAAATAGCGCGACGAATTGGAACGAGCGGCGTCAATAGAACGGCACGAAATTCGGCGACGGTTCGTTGGTAAAAACACCGAACGGACGAGTCGTTGCGTCTCGAAACGGGAACGCGTGGATGGTGAAAGGGAGGTGGAATCGGTGCGCGCTGCGATTTGGCGACGTAAAATCGTAGCAACAAAAGGACGAGGCTCGAACTGCCGGCAGATTCGGTCGACGTTAAAATCGACACCTTGCCGGCGTTCACGGTCCTCGCGGTGGCCCACGGTCCAGCGCGGGCTCGTTCGTCCGTGCCGTGCTCGAGAGAGACGGATTTTTCGACGGCATTGTGCGTAGATTTAGCCACTGTCCCGAGAGGAAACTCGAGCTCGCGTAATCCTCGAGGGAAATCGCTCGTGCCGCGAAACGTCCTCGATAAAGAACAACGATCTCCCGATCCCCGTCGATTACGCGACGGACAGCCGAACGATTTGCACGATAAACGACAAGGAGAAGTTTTCGTAGAGCAACTTGGAAGGTTTTCGGTCTCTCGGTTTGCTCCGAGAGGTAGAAGATCCGCTTAAAAGCCCGAGCGGATCGCTAGTCCATACCTGACGACTAGGATAATCAGACTAAGTAAGAGCGGTGGTATTATCCGTCGTTTCTCGTTTGGCATTCAGCGTCGAATAACGGTATCGTTAGGTTCTACTCGTAATACTCGAGCGAGAAAATCTCGATCAGTGCTTCCGATCTACCGGTGCGACCAGACGGCCGCTTAACGTCTCGAAGAACCTCCGCCTTATTAAAAGTCTCGACCACGCCGAAAGTGAGAGAAAGACCCGGACGTTCGAACGTACAGGTAGACTTCATCAACGTCCATTAGGACAGCCAAAATTCTACTTCTCGGAGCAGGTAAAGAGCCTGGCAATTCGATCTGTCCACTCGTAGAGACGCTCTTCGCGTGTTACGGATGCCAGAAGGAAGGTCGAGTTTCCCGACTGATGCACGCCTTTCAGAGCGTTACGAGCGACGATTCGACGTCACGCTTTGTCCCTACTTCATTACGATCAATTATCCTCACTTATCGAGAGGAACTTTTCCATAGCCGAGGGGATTGCCGAGGGGCCGCTATAGTGGCCCTCCAAGATGCGAGTCGCAAAGACGGGCGCCGGTTATAGCCGGCGTCATCGCGGGCTACTCTTGTACGATTTTTGGCGCGGGATTGCGCTCACGGGCGGACATTGGTGGAACAAACCACCGTAGCGAAAGGATTAAATCGTATCGATAATTTCGACTACGCAGGAAGGATGCTAGGATGTCAGTTCGTTCGTCCATCCGGTTCTCCTTTGTTTTACCAGCATAATCTGTATGGTGCGAACCGTTAATGCGGCCCTCGCTTGAGACGCGAGAGACGGAGCGAGAGGGAACCAGTGAGGTAGGGAGGAACAAAGGAAGAAGGGCGCCACGATTTTCGATTGGAACGATTGCCGGTCGATACGTTGACGTGCAATGTAGGTAGGTAGGTAGGTAGGTAGGTAGGTAGGTAGGTAGGATAGATTGGTGGTTCTGGACGTAAGGTCGGCGGACGGTTAGGTGCGCCCGTAGTCCCCGAGGCTTCGGAAGCCGTACTACTTTCCCCCGTGTTCCTGGCTTGCCTCCCTCCAAGTCTGTCTGCGATGCGGACGATCCGATCTCGTTTACGAGTAGCGCGCGCGCGCGCCTTTCGCTTCTCAACTCGGAATTAGAGGCGATCTCGAGTGCGCGAGAAATCGTCCGCAGCTCGACGACGCTTGGCCGATTTTCTGCTCGACGGAGAGGAACGCGAGTCCACCGTCACGCGTCGTCGTTTCCTTCCATCGTTAAATCGTATAACGCGAGCATTAGGTACTCGTTTCCTCTGCAAAACACACATAGCTTCGTCAATTTTGTGGCTTTTATGGATTCGTTAGATTTGCAAGGAGCTAATTTGAACTGGAATTTTGCACTTTTCCTCGATTCGAGTTTAATTGGAATTTTGTTTTTACGAGGAATCATCTTCGAGAATTAAGAAATATCGTTAAATTATGTACGTTATTACGTCGATCATCGGTAATCCCTGCTGTAGTGAGTGAATGTATTCAAAATTAGGAAGACTTCATTTCGTTGAAATATTATTTTCTCTGAGATTTTTCTTATTCGCTGGACGCGTGTCGTATGAAAAAATTATGCGAAGAAAAGGCAGTATTAAAAGATACGTAAAAGTTTATTGAAATAAAATGGAAAACTTAAAATTAAAACAAGACTTTTCTACTTCTTCTGACACTTTTAAATTTTACTAATTTCTCGATGTAATGTATAGCTCGATTGAATAACAGACCTTTTTTCTTTTACGTTTAAAAGATTAGAATTCTTAGAAGAGTAGAATTTGAAATATTTGTATAGGATACCTATGTTTTTCTTGTATTTAGTAAAAGTGAAAAAGAAGACGTTTAAAAATGAATCGTGTAAAAAAAACTGTTCAAAAAGAGTTCTAGTTTTAGTTTCTTTTTCCATATTCGCCTTTTTACTGATATTTTTAGGATATGATAGAAATACTCTCACGTAAATATCGGTAAAAATATTTTGTAAACAATTTGATATGGTTTATTTAAGTTTTGTATCTTTATCTGGACAACGTTTAACTTTCAAATTTTTATTGAGTTAGATGGTTTAAGTATTAGTTTTGCTCTTTATTTTCGGAAATTGTGAGAGTCTAGTTCGAACTGTGCCATAATAGGAGAGTCGGAAATTCATTAAAATAAAGCTCGATACGAGAAATCCATTCTGCGAAATACAATATGATATTGCATTGGATACATGGGCGCGTGCGGCCTAATTCTCGAACGATCGATGATTGTACATGGATAGTTTGGCAATTCGCTCGAACGTTTGACATTTCTGAATCGTCGGACGATTAACGAATTCCCCTGTTACGTTATATCCTTTTCACTGGTGTTGTTGCATGGAGAATTTCCAGTATTTGTGCAATTTCTCTTTGACTGTAAGATTTGCAATTTTCGTTTTACTACGTTCGTCGTATTAAGATTATTTCCTATTACAATCTGATTTAGATACGTGCACACATTAATTATGTGATTAATTACGTAATCATGTGAATGAATGTGACGTTACGTAACTTCATATTCATTCGTTCAATTGCTCTGAGAGCTTAATTATAATCTAACGTTACAAATTGTATGTGTCGATATTTTATTAAAATATATGTACTACCGTTATTATACGTAAATATTTGTTGCCATACATTTGCTTATTCAAATTGCTTTCTACGACGAGTGACTATTGCTTTGAAAATATTAAAACTTGAACAAATTTGTCTCGAATATTCGTGCATAACGCGATACGATTATAATTGCATTAAAATAATAACGAAGAAGCGCCATGTCTTGTAACGTTTTTATTAATGTCTACGATTGTTATGAACACGTCTAAAGTCTAACGTCGAACGTTTCAATATTAATGCGATATTCCGGCATTTCTGTAAGTTTTTCGATCAATTCAGTAGCGACTCAACGCTTCTTTTTTGTTATCGGAGTTATTTATTATTATGCAACCGCGGTCTTTTTGTTCGGTTTATTTCTTACGATTGAAAATCCTCACGCGATGATCGTTTTTTACGACAACGCTCTCACGATCGTCTTCGATACGTGATCAAACGTTTTCAACGAACGTTTCTTACTTACGAAGAAATACGAGAGAATATTGCTGTTATCCTTAATAATTCCTAATTACTTGACAATTAAAACATATTTTACTTTTTTAAATTATTTTAATTTAATTCCTTTCACGTCAAATTATAGAAACACTTTAAATTTACTTTAGAAGAGAAGAAGGACGAAGAGTTATAAACTATTTCGTTTTTTCGTTAAAAAAAATACAAAATTCGGATTGGACGTTTTTCCCCTCGATAAAAGACGAGAATACGGCGACGAGTCATCCCAACGTGTTCTGCATTGCTACTCTTGTTCGTCTTGTTACCCTCCGCTACGTTTTGGAACAGTACGTTGTCTTGCCTGCGCGATACGATGGTGTATTTTCGTTTATTTGCGTCAGCGTTCTCGTCGGTCGAATGTAAAACCTTCGAATACGCGAACCATGGTTTCCGGTGGTTCGCAAACGAATGACAAAAGGAAAAAGAAATTGGGGAAGCTGCATATTTTCGTGCTCTCGTACCCTTTCCAGCTCGTTCTTGCTTCTACTTATCACGAGAAGACGAGTAGACCCGTCTGCTTTTCAATCCGATTGCGAGTTTAGTGAAGTACGTCGCATTGGCAAGCCGATAGTATCCTCGAACGAATCGAACGTATCTACGACGCGAATAATTTCAATGCACTTTTTTAACGTCCGTCTGCGTTGAGCTACTTTGACGCGAAAATTTTTGTTGTTGCAAAAAGCTGCCGTTTCAACGAATGACAAGTAAATTTTATTCAACGTATTTATCGCTTTATCGACAAAAGTTTTGTAGTCCTTCGTATTTATTACAGCAAGGAAATCGGTCGATTTAATTAGTCTTAAAATTAATTTGTCTTCTTTACTGAAAATATTAAATCGCGTAGACACGTGTTTCATTTCTAATACGATACGGTAATATATAAATATTTAAATCATATTAATTTATATATTTAATTTAATATAGTATAATATTTATAAAATATTTATAGTATATCAATATTATAATATCATAACGATATAATAATATAATAAATACGTTAATAATACAGCACGGTAAATAAAATCTATGCTTGTATAGATCTAGACGTAGAACGATCCAATGTCGACTTATTATTGAAAAGATTAGATATCGTCGGTCGACCTTGCGTGTCTACTTAAACGAATGGGAGAAAAGATCGATCAGAAACGAAGTTAAATAAAAAATTCGTACGCCGGCTGATCATTCGGTGTATCGAGATCGCAGTCGAAAAAAGGACGAGTGACCCTGGGACCGACGATCTTTTCGTGCTCTTGCTCTCGAGGAAGCCAGATTCTGAATTCTCTTTCCCCGTTTCGAGACGGCTGTTTCTTACCGAGAAACGACGATATAAGAGAGAGGAGCGAGTACCAACGATGCCTAGAAATAAAAAGGAGAGAAAAACGGGCGTTGGGAGGAGGAGAAGGGTGGGAGGGAAGGACGAGGAGGAGGAGGAGAAGGAGGAAGAAACGAAAAAGGAGAAGTAACGCCAGAGGCTTCGGGTATACAGATGCCCTGGGAAAGATAAAAGAAATCTGACAACCGCCTGTTTGTAAGCATTCAGCGACCCTTTCTAAGGAGTAGCAGGTATAAACACCAAACACACAGTGGCCTCTTGAAGTGGAAGAAGACGAGTAGGAGGTGGTGAATGAGCTAGAAGAAGAAGAGACGAAGAAGAAGAAGAAGAAGAAGAAGAAGAAGAAGAAGCTTGCTCCACCTTTTGCTGCCTAATTCTTTGCGCTCCCTCTACTTTTTTTCCCTCCACCCCTCCAACGTTGCATCGAGCATCGCGTGGTTGCGTCCTCGATTCTTTCGAGATATCCTTCTTTGGCCTGATCTCTCTCTCTCTCTCTCTCTCTCTCTCTCTCT
>JAITYT010000052.1:1883320-1893461 GCA_025433975.1 Liostenogaster flavolineata
CCTTACGATTCAGATAAAGTTTAAAGCGAATGGTTGATTATAGTGTGCTTTGGAAATGTTGCGCTAGTCGTTAATGCTCGAACTAGGAATATTCAGAGACGATGCGGATCATGTCGAAGAGGATTTTGCGAAAAGCAGAAAAATTCGTTATATTCTTTCGCGATACATTCGAGCTGCCCTTGTCAATAAAACAATTTTACCGAACAGACCTACTAAACGTACGATCGACATGATCTCGAAAAATGTCAAGCAGAGCTTCGGTAAGACGGACGACATGTCGGAGTGGCTTTCCAGCTTCAAATGCGAGCGTAATCGAGTTCAGTGTACGTCTAAATCCCGTTCCAATAATTTCGCAATACCGGCGTACATTTCGAACGACGTCCCTCGAACCACTCGAAGAAACACTTTCATTTGGTAAATGGGTGGATTCGTAGTGGCGGTGTTCGCAGTCGCGAGAAGGAGCCGCCTTCCGTCGTCGCTCGACTTCACAAAATCCATGAATAATGATCGATTTACTTAAGAGTTTCAGCGTCGTTCGAGAGGTCGATGGAAGGCCGTAGATGTCTCTGCGTTCGGGTCTAAGTCGAAGCGCAACCGAGATTCGTCAAAGTGAAAATTTGCACGGGAGTACGGCTGCATGAATCCTCGGTAGTCTTGCGCGTCGCGACGTACCAAGACGACGATCCTGCCGCACCTAAGTCGTTCGCGAAGCGTGCTGAGTCGAAGAAGGCGGCGTCGTAGTCGCGAGTGAACGCGGCTAAGCGAGCGAATCTCGTCTATCTTGCTTTCTCTCGTGCTCTATCTCGTATTCTTCCTCTTTCTCTCTCTCTCTCTCTCGTGCTGCCGCGAGCGCAAGCGCTTGCTCGTACC
The DNA here is from genome assembly GCA_025433975.1 of Liostenogaster flavolineata. NCBI lineage: Eukaryota > Metazoa > Arthropoda > Insecta > Hymenoptera > Vespidae > Liostenogaster > Liostenogaster flavolineata. The sequence goes on from JAITYT010000052.1 coordinate 1,884,191, forward strand.
AGCGCGAACGGATCTACTTAACGTCCTCGGGTACGGGGAAGCTCGCGGATACGAATGCATTTGTACAGGCGTGCGTGTGTGCGGGCGTGTGCGCGCAACGCAACGCGACACGCCTACCTAACGCCGCGACTGCGGCGGAACGCGGCCAGAGAGTTGCCTCGCTCCGGTAAATAATGCAAGCCGGGGTAATGGCGCTATCTCTGCGCATCTTTTATTAAACGTTCGCTTCGTCGCTCGCCCTGCTCGTCCTTCCGCCCCGCTCTGCCTCCTTCGTGTTCGCCCCTTCCATCGGCTCGTCGTCCTCTTTCTCTCCTTCCGGCTGCGCTCCTCCGTTCGCTCTTCCTCCTCCTCCTCCTCCTCCTCCTCCTCCTTTCGTCTTTCACCTTGGTCGGAACGCTTCCTTCCGCGCGATGGACTCGTTCCTTTCCGCTTTCCGTCGAAGGGCAAACGTCGATCGCGCCTTGGAACTCCGCGAGACGCATGGCATCGAAGGCGCGATAAGAAGACGAAACTCATTTGCATCGTTAGCGCATATATGCATCTTGTCCGGCCACTGTCGCAAACGTCGTGTAGTTCGTTTATTAGAAAAAAAAAGAAAAGATACGTTCTACCAATGCGATAGTTGCCATGTGGCATTATGCATTGAACGTTTCAAACATTATCGTGCTGTGCAAAATAATTAGATCGCATTTCTGTTACGATTGTTAATCCATAGTGAAATAAAAATTCTTCGAAATCCTTTATTTATGAAAAATTGCTCTTTTTCATGTTTTAAAACATTTTCATTTAAATACAATCAAACAAATTTCTGGCGATAAGAACAAATTTCCCACTTTTCCGTACGATGCAAATGGGTTAATTCAACGCGCTGCGATTTAGAGGTTCGTGCAAGCTGGTAGGAAGTGGAGAAACGTCTTGTAAAATCGTTCAGGTGTTACGATTTTTTAATACCCTGTCGGGTTCCGCGAGGAATCTCGATTCTCGATGCGTTTCTGGTTCGACGATTACTCGCGTCTTTGTTCGAGAAACGGGTGATACGGATTTTCGTTGAGACGCGATATCGTGTTCGCTAATTTCGGTAAAAAATTCTAAGCCCACGTTTTGTTGGATCTGTAACAAAAAATGGATCCGATGGAATTTCGTTCCATGGTCGCACGTTGAAAATCCTCCGCTCTACGCGTCTTGTCATTCATTGTCGCTCGTTGCTGCTGTTTTTGTATCGTCCACGCTAAATATTCTATTTTTTCTTGTGCTAGATTGTTCGGAAAGTCATTTCGTTCTTTTTTATACGAACAAACGTTGTTTTTTAATTTTTTTATGTTGTTTTTAGGAAAAACTATAGGGAAAAAGCGAAATTACTTTCCGAACGCATCGGGACGTCGTTTGTCTTTGTATCGTCATGACCGAATGACTACTACCTTGATTGGAAATAATACAAAGCTTTGAATAGCCGTTTCCTAAACAATCGGTGTAAAGCGACTCGTAAAAATTCGTGGTAGATAAATAGGATTCATTTTTTAACGTACGATAGCTCGCGTTAAATACACGCTGTCCGGATTTGGACTGATTCGTATCCAATATTTTGAGCTGTACTCTCGGAATGATTGACAAACATTAGCTTAGCCTTCGGAATCGTATCCAAGAGTCAATTTCAGGCGACGACAGCCTTGAATATATTATGCATCCCGAATTGGAAGAACGTTTTCCACAAACGACGAGAACACAGTTAACGACAAAACCGTAAGATCGCATTTTTATCTACATTATATAATATAGATTTTATATATTTTATAATATAATTATTATATTTATTAGTATCATTATTCGTCCACGACAAAGCGTGGAAAAAGAAACTTTTTCAAGAATACCTGATATTATCGTTTTTTCCCAACAGTTTTTCATAAAAACAACATAAAAAAGCAACGTTTTTTTCCCCATTAAAAACACCGAAATGACTTTCCGAAGAACCTAATAAAAGCGTTCAAGTTACGTACGGAGACGCGGACGTCTAAAAGAGCAAGACGAAGTCGTTTGGCGTGCTCGCGAAAGAAACATTGAAGATTGATAAGAAATCGATGTACCTCGATCTCGCGATTAACGAGGGAATTGGCGACGAAAGGAGCTAGGATCGGTGAAATTTGCATGGAATCGAAACGACGACGAATGCGAAGCGAATCCGCGGAGAGCGAGGAAACCGACGTGTTGTCGAGCATCGAGCGTTGTCGATTTCCAAGCGGTACTGATTTCAATTAGCATTATTATTGGAGACGGCGTCACCGATCAGGGAACTCGGTTGCTGTCACCGCCGACGCCGTTGCTGTCGTAGTCGTCGTCGACGTCGTGGTTATCGTTGTTGTTCGTGGTGTTCGAAGAGAGACGAGCCAGCGCTCCGTAATACGACGCTCGGTGGTTTCGACTAAACGCGTGGGTCTCTTACGCACACGCGCACCATCGGCTCGCGACGAGTACCCTGAGCGACTGACGCTTTACCAGGGGCTGTTTGAAAGCGGTGAAATCAATGCCTCTGTTTGCACTGTTGAGGTCGAACCGAATTCCGTGCCTGTCGGTCTGCCTGGCTGGCTGGCTGGCTGCTTGCCGCGGGTAAGCGCGGCCTCTCATCCCGCGTGTATGCGTGCACGTCAATGCACGCGCCAGATACGCACCGAACAGCCACGTCGATCGTAAGTTCCACGACGAGACGGATGAATGTACGAGATTACGTTGCCGCGGGACTTGGGTCGATTTGCGGCTAGGTCTACGATGATTCCGTTATTGGTGGCACGTATCGTCTCGGATTTGGAATTGGAGACTCAAGAATCGTAGGAGTCCAAGTGACGATTAGGAAGTCTCTTCCTTTTGGAAGAGAGAAAGCGACGGAAGTCTCGTAATTTATGATTATCATCGATCGCCGACCGGAAAACTTACGGATTTAGATTTGGATTTTGGAATTGGAATCGTAGGAGTCCAAGGCACGAATTTCGCCCCTTTAGCAGTGGCGCTTCTCGAAAACTACGAGCACTTGCTACATACCGCTTCTACCTTGGTATCGTCAGTTACCTCGATCGCATTGTACTTAAGTAGCGCAGAGACAGTGTCTACCATCGCTTCGTATATCGGTTGTTGTTTCCTTATCTATGCCGCCATATTGATGACGATAGCAGGAGCGTTATTTCGATATTGGTGGTACGTATCGTCTCGGACTTGGAATTGGAAAATCAGGAATCATAAGAGTAAACGTTAACATCAGGAAGAGTAAAAGGAAGTAAAAGCGATTATAATTATTGTCGACTATGGAGATGAAGATTAACGGAACTTCCGATTTGACGATCATCGCGGATGCGTTTCGATAAATTTTTTCGACAGTGTTTTTTTTATATCATACAAATATTAGGATTAGTGATGGTTCTCCTAGAAAACTACGAGCACTTGGTAGCTCGTGAGACGAAGTTAGCATCAAATTGTCCACGTTCCTTGCTACATACCGCTTCTACCTTGCTATCACCAGTTACCTCGACCGCATTGTACTTAAATAACGCATACACAGTGTCTACCATCGCTTTGTATCGCGGTGTTGTTTCCTTATCTGTAACAATAGCAGGTGGTCGCTCGCAAGTACGGTCGAATATATAAATGCATTTAATAGGAGAGATGTAAATTCGAAAGAGGAACGTATTCTCGACGCGTGTGCGACGAAAAATTCAGTCGCGCAAAAAATATTTGGGACCCTTCGTGATTTTGCTGGAAAAAGTAGCGACGGTCATCGTCCAGTTTCTAGTCGGACCTCGTGTCCGTACAAAATCGACGTGTTCTCCTTACTATCGTTCAATTTGCGATGAAAGCGTTATTTCAAGCGCTAAATCTGTCTCGACGATTAGCCCTTTTCTCTCTTTCTCTTTACTAACGAGGGATCGTTAAATCGTCCGCAAGCTTTTCCATTTTCCTTAAAACGATCGTCGCGTAATAAAAGCACGATCCATCCGAACGTAGCAGGCGAGAGAAGTAAATGCATCGTTGATGGACGACGCCTAGCGTCTCGCGAGGATAAGACGAAGCGTATCGGCCTTAAAACGTTGCCTGGTCGTCGAGAACCAATAGCAGGCAAGCGGAAAAGCAGGGGACAAAAAGAAAAACAAAGGTTGCGCGTGACAAGAAATGAGGGGAGTGACACGGTGCGAAGCGAAAGATCGGAGAAAGAAAAAAAGGGGATGGCGAAGACGGAGGGTAAAGGAGGAGGAGGAGGAGGAGGAGGAGGAGGAAAAAGAGAGGACAGCCAGCTACGAACGACTGGCGAGCTACGAACGCCCGGTGGGAGGGCTACAACGGCAAGAAGAGAGGCGGAGACAGGGGAAGGAAGCGGAGAAGCGCGGACGCGAAAGATAACGCGCCGCGGTCGATCGATCGATCCGCGGAGGCTTTTGTTCCTCCTCGTGAGCCCCGTGAGCCTCTCGCTATCCGATTTAACTCGGGAGCACTTGGGGATACCGTGAGGATAGGGACGAAGATGACGACGAAGATGACGACGACAGTGGCGATAACAATGACGATGACGATGACAATAACGATGATGACGATGACGATGAAAATAACAACGACGACGACGACGACGACGACGACGGAGGGCAACGATGAAATCTTCTCGGTAAGAAGAGCAGGCCGATGGCTTTATCTCGCGCCTGACTTAAGCCAAAGTGCATCAAGGTCCGATTCGCGCGAACGAAAGGAGAGTCAGAGAGGGTGCGACTCGCTCCTACGTACACGCGTTGTCTAATGCTTCGCTCCCTGTGATTTATTCTCTCTCTCTCTCTCTCTCTCTCACTTAGTCTCATTCTTTAACTCGATGGCTATCGAGCTATTACACGCTTAAATGGAGCGACTGGGCCACCTCTTGTCTCGCTGTCTACTTCCTACCCTCGACCTAGAAACACACGGCGGCTGGCTCGGCTCTCGCGGCAGTAAGTAATCCGCGTCGTACTGCGTACCAATGTTTCGAAAGGGGACGGAGAGTGGAATAGACGATCGTCGAAAGTCGTACGATCGCCGTGAATGAAAATCGCCGGTGTTTGCTCGGTTGGGATCGTTTTCGACGCGTTGGTCGGCGATTAACCGCTTGCCTCGCGATTTAATTCGTGATTAAGCGTACGTCGTGTTTTCAATGCTGTTTGAGTATCGCCGGAGGTAATTATACGTTAAGCACGCGTATGCACGTAAATTGTATCGCATCTAGCGAACGCGATTGTAAGGCGAGAATTTAACGGTGACCAACATTCGTCTCTTCATCGATTTAGATATAGTAATTCATTTTGAACGAACGATCGGCATTAATTCGTTAACGTACGACACTATCGCACGTATTAATGGCAAAATCGCAGAAATTCGTAATCAGTCGTTAATTCAACGACAAATGCGGATTTACTGAAATCTGTATGATTAGGTTATATGTAAGCTTTGACGCGTGATGCCGCATCTCGCATCACTCTTGTATTTCGCGAGTATTTCGTTGAAGCAGTTCGATGCGAGCAAATATTCGAACTCTGTCTGGTTATTTAAGAATAATATATTTTAATTCGAACGAAAACGAAAGTCGGCGAATTTAACAAGGAGTTTCAAGCTACTCGTTTATATCTTCTCTATCGCGTGTAGCTTTACTAATCGACTCGATTACTATACGACGTTAGGACATAATTTAATTTAAGAATGTGTCGTTCGAACGAAATCGAGTGGTTGCGCGGTTACTGGGATAATCGCCATCTCTTCTCACTCCAATTTAATTCAAGATACTCCCGTGGAATTTAACTCGACCGAGTGTTCGCTGTAAGACTTGTATTTGTACCGCAAGTTGTAAAACATCGCCAATATTACGAAAAGAACAACATTGAAAGGACTCGACGATTTTAATGATTTTACAACTTTTCAGATTTCAATGAAATCTTTCATTTCCAGACTGACAGTGAGAAGACATTTCGTCGACGTCGTAGCAACAAGAACGAAACGAACGTGATATCGCTCCTTACGGAAAATCTTACCAAAAAAAGCTGCAGGCTACCATCGGTAAAGCAAATCGCCAGAACGGCGTCGCCAGAGTCGCGTGGGTGCTTCAGTCGCATCGGATAGTATAAACGCGAACGGAACGGTATCGATCGACGATACGACGCGCAAAAACTAATCCTTCGACGAAACGCGCTTCTCTTTTCCGTTTACCTGTCCGTCCGTCTCTGGACGGACGTCATCGTGGATCGTCGTGCTTCAACGACGTACGCGAAAGCGAAATCCTGGGCTTGTACGGCTCGCCCATAACGAGCTTACGCCACTGTCGAGCTTCGGGAAACGTAGGGAGTGCGAGTGTCGCGCGAGCGGGGCTTGGTTATTTCACGGTCCACTCGCTTCGCTCGCACCCCTTACGGACGGCGTCGGTGGCGTCAACGGCATCGGTAGAAACGCCGGCGCGGCGACGCTTCCCTTCCCAAATCCACCCCTAAGAATTAATTCGAGAGAATCGTCCGGCGACCGACCGATCGACCCCACTTTGTCCTTTTCTTCTTTCTATACGTGTGTATCTCTTCTCTCTTTCGCTCCTTCTATTTTTTTTCTCTCTCTCTCTTCTAAATCTTTCGTTTCTCTCCTCCTCTATCGTTCGGTTACTACTTCCGCTGCTGCTCTTCCTTTCTACAGTCCCGCTTCCCCCCTACTCCGCTCCCTACGCCCCGGTGATAGATACGACGACTCTCTCTCGACTTGATTCGACTCCCAGTTCGATAACACGAAGCCACGTCGTTTCTCTTCGTATCGAGTCAAGGGATATCCTCGTTCGAGAGGTACCACGCGAATCGAACATCCCTGCGTTCTCGTCGAGAGGGACGCAGGGAAGTTTCACGCAATTAGACGCACTCCGGTGACTTCCGAGCGCGTCGTGCTGGACGATCTTGGATCGACGATCGTAGGTTATCCGATTTCGGTTTCTATTTTATCTTCGAGTTCGGTGCTTCTGATCACCGACGGAGGGGAGAAGAGGGGAGGAACGGTCGAAAACAGGAACTCGTGGGCGAGGATACGATCGTGAATTTGAAAGAAAACTTTATAAAAGCGTACGTTTTATAGGTTTATAGTGAAACATAACGTGAAAGTATTTTCTAACACGAGTTTACAGTTAATGTACATCGTTAATTACACTTACGTAAGAGTTGAGAATTTCAATACGAGCCTTTAGAATGTCGCTGCGCGATAATCACGTATCAGCGAACGCACGATCGCAATAGTTTTCCAATGTACACGTAATAATTATCCCTCTCTTTTTGTCTCTTCCTATCTCACGCACGCGACACACTCATACGCACGGACACTCGCGCGCACGGACAATCGTACGTACTTCGAATATCACCGCGAAGCGTTAGCACGTTACGTGTTAATGGATACGCGAGGAGCTCTAATCGATATCCATTTAGGAATACTTATCCGTTGGCATCGATCGATTCGCCATTTTCAAGAGTCCGATCGGCTCGATTTAACTCGTGGCTCTCGCGAGGCAACGGATCTACGTTCCGACGCGTCCTCGGCGCGGATCGAAGCGTATTGGACGCACGCGGCTCTCGGAGATGCCAACTTAATTTAACGGAATTTCGAAAGTCGTAACTCTCGAAAGACGAGAAACGTTCTCGTTCGAAACACGATTTTAATCCGATACCCATCGAGATACGATTGCTTTCATGCGCGAATTTTAAATCTCAAGAGGATCAGAGGTTTGCAAGAACGTATAGTTTCAACTCTTACGATGCATTCGTTTGATCGAATATATCGAATCGTAAGAAAAAGATTGTCTTCTTAAAGACTACGAGGTATCCAGTTGCAGTTTAATCGAGTACGGAAATATCAGTGGTTAATTTACGTTCGTGAAAACTTTTTTGCAAAGCAAACAAGTAAATTAGGTAAACTTTCGTATCTCAATGGGTGTTGTTGTATTTGAAACGATTCCGACGGAGATTTTTTGCCGCTTCTACTGTTTCTTTTCTCTCTCTCTCTCTCTCTCTCTCTCTCTCTCTCTCATTCTCTTTATACATCGTCGAACGTAGTTCGAATTTTCAGCGATACGACGCTTTTCGAGTTTCTTCAAACAAATTTTTGAACGATCCTTTCTATTGTGTCGCAGTTTGAGAACGAAACTTGCTTACGCCTAACAACGCGCTGACCTGTAAAGTAATACTTTTCTAGCAGACAACGCGAAATTTATTGATATTTCGCAAATTCCTGTACGTCGATTATGACGATGTTGTTTCGATGACGTACTATGAAATTCTCGCGGCATTCAACAGCATTAAAGTGTTAAATCGAAGAAAAACGAAATTACCTGTTGGTTCAAGATTATTATTATTATTATTATTACAGTAAGGAATGGAACACAAATTAACACGCGTCAAGCGAGCTCCAGAAAATGCATCGTCAACGTTTAATCGAGAGATCGAATTCTCGAGCGGCCTGAGAAAAAAAAATAATTCAAAAGGAAGAAAAGTTGCGACACAACCGCGAGTTGACCTGGAATTCGAAGTGCCTCCAGCCTCTATGTATTTCGCGTGTTTCGTTAACGCGCCGATCCATAATGAAATAAATTTTTCAAGACAAGAGGAGGCGCCAAACGTTGTCACTCTCGACAACGGCCCGCTGAAGCCGACCACGTAAAAGCACGAACGTTTAATGATTTTCGACGGTCGTGTCGCTCGGCCTACGAGCGGCGGATGGCGCGGCGTTCCGAGGCGCTATCCGCGCGACGCTTTCTAATTTGAGCATCAAAGCGGGACGCGAGCAATTTTCCGTCGATTGAACGCCGGCCGTCTGTGGCGCGCCGCTAGAACAGAGCCCGATTTGTCTTCTCGATAGTCAAGCGCGAAGCGAACACACGCCGAGCGGACGCCAAGCGCAGCGCGAAAACGCGACGGATCCTCTTTTCCTTCGCCGCCGCTCGACTTTGCGACGATTCTGATTGGCTGGTCTGAATTTTGATCTTTGAAAGGCGATTTTATCGCCTCTTTTTTTTTGAATTTAATTTAATCGAATAAAAACCGTCCGACATCGAGCCTCGAGTCAGACAAATGCAGGCTGTAACTACTTACGAAATCGGCGATTCTTCGTTTAATTAATAATTAACGGTAATACCGCGGTATCAAATACACGTTTGCTGACAAATAGTCGCGTCGAAAATAATAGAAAGCGTCTTAAAAATGCAGGATCAAACTCTCGATTCTCCTTCTTTCTTTCGCCGCCGCTCGACTCCGCGACGATTTTG